>JAACJT020000040.1:2480508-2508992 GCA_009936485.2 Gymnarchus niloticus | reverse complement strand
GAGTCTGTGTATTGTGGTTGACACAGAGCTAAAACACATCACTAACCTTAAAATTAATCACCAGTCCTTCAAATCCATTGGACTTTGACACCAAACTGAAAGTGATACTACTGAAATAACGTATTGTTTTTGCTCTCAGGATACAGATTTACCTGCTATTATTAGATTTATACATATGCATGTTTTTATATATTGTGTATTATCATCTCTTTTTAAATCCAGCTTAAATACAATAAATGCAGAGTTGAGCTTCTTTGAAATTCTAACTATCATATTACAAAAAATAAAATGAACACATGAAAACAAGGTATAAGTTTTTTCAAAGTCTGGACATGTTTTGATTTTCCTCGAAGGTGGGGTTTTTGGGCACAAATGTGTGGGATGGTTTTGATATGAACACCTCTCTACTTGTTTCTGTAGAATTGAGTCACCCTCCTCTGGTTTCTCCAGATGAGCCTGGATGATCTCATCGGAGAGATGAGCGTTTTCTGCCAACTGAGAGGTCATAGAAGGCCCTTTGTGGCTTTTGCTTATGAGAGGACTACTGTGTAGGTGTGAGTGCCTGACCCATGGCGGATGGAATTGTGGAACGGCGCTTTGTTCTTGAGAAGCTCCCACTGAGTCGTTGCCTTGGCTAAAGTGATGTCATGGAATTGACCTTTTTAAAGCAAGTGGTGTATATGGCAGCAAAATATGACAAGACTGCCATTCCCCGAGACTCTGAGTGACTGGTCTTCGTCTGAGGATCAGAAATGTCCAGAAATCGCTAGATTTAATTCACGTGATTACCTCTGAACCTAAATTAAGGTGATCTGTCAGCCAGACTTGAATCATGACTTATAATATTCTTATAGGAAAATGCCTGACAATGATCTTTAGTGACAGATTGGTGTGATGTTGACACTTTGATTACTTCCTGGTGTGTATTTCAGGTCAGAGGGGAAGGTCTGGTCCCAAACTGTGTCTGATGATGGCAAAACAAGTCCATTCAGGGCGAGCCAGGAGGCAGAACCACAGGTATGGGCAACACCTATACACATGAAAAATAAATGAAAATTCATACGTGATCGTAATTCATTCATCTTTCTATGTGATGATTGAAGAAGGAGACAAACAATCCTTTATTGCATTTTGGATGATTGTGAAATATGCTGAGAATCATCCATCACACCAAGTCTCCTCCGCATTATGAAGCGTTTCTTCTTGGACCATACTCAACAGAGCCATTTCTGCAGTGGGATTAAACAGAATAATGCATTATGATTAATGTGTAGCAGCAGCTCAGACTTAGATTTTGCTTAATCCCTGCCCAGTGATGCTGGAATGGCAGTCAATCCTTAGATTAAAGTCTTACAACAGCTTGATTCTGTGAGTGTTGCACATGTCAAGGCCTGAGTGGCGCAGTCCAAAATAACACTGGGTGTGGCTGACCAACAACAACTGCCTTTTGATGAAATGGCGAGTAATCTTGAGCTTCTAATTTAGGCTTTAAACTAAATCGCCCAACCCAGCAGTTTCCCTGACTTTCATATTCTTCTGTGTGGTGCAGAGCCAGCTTTTTATTATTCTAATATGGTTAGAAATTGACATATAAGTATATTATTAAGCTGCAAATATCTGACTAGAATATTAACAATTGCCCAGTAATCTCCTGTCCAATCGCTGTACATTTGCAAATCCATTTACAAATGCATATAATGCTTCTCCTGGCAGTACACACCCTACTAGAACAATAATAATATCCAACTTACAAACTGCTTTATGCTATTCAGGGTCACTGGGGGGGCCTGGAACCCATTGCAGGCAGCACAAGGCACACCCTGGATGGGGTGCCAACTCACCACAGTGCACAGTCACACATCCAATCAAACGCTACAGGCAATTAAGACAAGCCAATTAGCCTACAATGCATGTTTTTGGATGGCAGGAGGAAACCCGCGAAGCACGTGGAGAACATACAAAATCCACACACAGAGAGCCAGAGGCGGGATTCGAACCCCCAACCCTGGAGGTGTGAGTGATAGCCACTATGCCCCCCACAATAATAATATGATAATATTAATAACTTTACAGTCACAGTTACTTCAGTACTGCGTGCAGAAACAGCTCTTGTGCTTCTCAAACACAGAATGCAGTCACTAATTATGCCTCTGGCTTTCTTGGTCGGCCCTGGCGCTGAAGGAGAAAATCAAACTTTTTTTTTTGGCCAACACTCTGATCTGAAGTGAAATCTGATTTAGCAGCTCTGCTCGGGGCTTTTTATAGGTGGCTTGAATGGCAAGGCCTAAGCAGTCCAGGTTTTACATGTAGATTTGAGGTCTGGGCTGTGTTTGGTTTGTATTCTTGTGGGTTTTCAATTAATTGGTCTTCTCTATATAGCCAGTGAAGTTGCACTTTCAAATGGTATACAGTCTGTAAAACTGAATCCAGCTACACTGAGTTTGTTAGAATTGAGCAAACCAGTTATTGTGCCAATGATGATTTCCGCAAAATTAAAAATAAACCAAGTCCAATGAATACAACAAATGTGATGTAATGGTCCAGGGATATTCCTTCTTTTCTTATCCGGAACATCCCGAGTTCTGCTCTGTCTTCTAACACTAAAGTTCCAGAGGAGGTCCGTTTTTGTGCTGTGCTGCAATTATCCCAAAGACTGAGTTAATCTTCAGCAGAAGGTTTGTGTTAGTGGAGCAGCAACCCCTGCCTTCTCTATTTGTGCTTAGGCCTGTTATTGACTTGATGAATGAATACGTTTGGCTTCCATCCTAACCAAAATGTATGTAATCTCAAAAAGGGTTAATGACATTTATTTACATTTAAGAAAATGCTAAGGACAACTTGTCCAAACAGTTTATAACATGCAGATCAAAAAAAAAGGTGGGCCTACTTCACAGACCCATAGTTTATAATAATGTGGGTAAAATTGTAATCAATAAAGATCCAGTTAATCATGTTAACTATTCACTGTACTCACTCACTGTAGGAATATCATGATGTAAGAGGAAGGACTGGGTACATGAGGGAATGTGTGGGAGGTCTTCAAGTATTCAAGCAAGGTGCTGCTAAATGGCTTGGTTTCAGCTGGCAGTGAGGCATTATGGGTATCCGGCAAGTTCAAGCAGTGAGACTACTGGTCTCAGAACAGAGCATTCAGATGTAGAACCCTGAGAGTCTCAAGACACTGAGTAAAAGATGGATCTCACTTTTTGGTTCCCCTGATTGGCCTGTCTTCTGGGCATGTGGCATTGGTCCAGCCCCGTACATGACATTATGCAGTCCTCGGTGTCAGATTGATGGGAGACCGTTGTGAGCAAAACTGTCATAAACAACGCTCTTACGAACTAATCAGAGTGCCATGGTGGGTTTGGAGGGAAATGAGGTTGGCCGACTATATAAAGTTCATACAACGGAACATTTTTGAGTGAACTGTCCTAGTGAGCCTCAGTCATCTGCTGATGTTGCAATTTAAAAAAAGACACTTGGCCTGTCAGGGCCAGGCGTTTCTGCCCCAGCAAGGACAAGTGTAGGAGCAGACTCCAGATGAGACATTACAGGAGAATGCTGGTGGCAGTATAAAATACCCTTGACATGTCATGGAGAAGATCGAGGACTTGCTGGCAAGGTGCAGAGACGCAGCTGATACCTTTTTCAGGGGAGATTTCAGTTTAAAAACCTGATTGAGTGCATGTGCTCTCTGGTTCTTTCCACGTGGAGTGTGGAGCGTGCCTTGAAACCAGTGCCTGTAAGACAGTACATGGCAGAAGTCAACAGGAATCCCTGGATGTAGTAATGGACATGGGTGCCTGAGTCAGAAGATGGATTTATAGAATATTTAATAGGTAAATCTGAATAGTTTTCAAAAGACAGAAGAGGGTGGCTTAGTGGCTCAGTGAATTGCCTCACACCCTCACACCCGGATTTCCCTCACTGCAGTTAGGTTAATTGGTTTCTAACTGGAGTCTCTACACTGTATGGAGTGGCATCCTGTCTAGGGTGGTGCCTGGCATAGGCCTCACGACCCTGACCGGCATAAGTGGCAAGCAGATGGATGGATGGATGGATGGATGGAAACGGAGGGAAACTAGACAGAACCATGACAGCAATACTGTGAGAAAGGATGAGCTGTAGGAGAGGGGGATGGTGGAACGGGATGGAATGGGTGCTGAACATTGGCTGTTATAGGAGCGACAGCTTCTGTAAGGGTTGTGAAAAAAGTAGCTGGATTTTGGCACTGAAATTAACGGTTTCAGGGTGTAAAAGCCAAGTACAGTATGACTCTGTATGTGAAATATTAAGTCATACTGAAGGAAAAGGAAGCTCTCACTTGTTGCATTGGAAATTCCAGTCAGAAATAATGACAGGAAGGTAGGATTGGAAGTGATTTCATTTTCCCCCACCTCCACTTTTAACCCTTAGTATTCCGCTAATGAATTATGAGTTAATTCCAGTAGAAACTGTAATAGAAATGCTTTTTGTTTTGGCTCAGCATGCAAGTCTTTTGTAAATGTTCAAACGGGTTATAGCATTTCCAGCTGAAGTGGAGGGAATCTAGTGTTTAAAGATGATGGGGTCTGGGGTGATAAGGTTCTGCTGGGTTAACTGTACCAAACGTATGAACCCCTGGCCGTCTTGCAGGGATGAGTACCAAACGGTTTCTGAGTATGCCGGTGGTTGATAGTGCAATTTTCTTCCATAAAATCTGAAAACCTTTATCTCTGTACCTCTTCGCCGTAGTTATCACAGTGGACAGACTCTACACATATGTGCTGAGACCTGTTATTAAGCAAAGATAGCCTAGGATTAACATGACAGTAACACAGCCTTACTGTTCAGTTTCCCCCTCCTTTATAGTAAGGAAGCTGTTAGCTGTAGGTAGCTTCTAAATGTCTTTAGACAAACACAGTACTGTAGGCTTCAACTGTATTATAATGTGATTTTCCCTAAAAAAAAAAGCAAAACATGGTTGATGTTGCAATAGGCCTGTTGGCGAGAGATTATTCATTACAGGATCCTGAAACATCTGCCAACAGAAGGTCAGAGGTGACAGGAGACTTTTTAGATGTTTGGATGATGCCAAGCGAGAAGTTGTCCATGTAATTGCAATGTTAATTGGGAAATTGAGAACCATGAAATACAATTCGGCACAGTCCTGTCTGGGGCAAGCACAGCTAAGCTGGCAGGAGTGGAGGAATGTGCTCATTGAGCATTTATTAGTTCTGACAGTTGGGGTCAATATATGACTTCAGATGGTAACTTTTTTTTCCTCTCTTCACCGCTTCAAAAAATCCAGACAAGACAGAATCCCTTTATGACTGGAACAAGTAGCCTTTATCTCACGCCTGTCAAATATACCAGGCAGTTATTTTTAATAAGACTGCGATCATTTACTTCAAATTTTGATTTTATGTTTTATGATCGTTACTTGGTTGGTCTGTTCTGGTTTGTTAAAAAATGGAATTTGGGAACGTAAAGAGTCAGCTTCCTCCATGTAGGTTACTGTAGGTTTTTCTTTGAACTGCAGTGGAATATGTAAGCTATTCTGCTTTTTAAAAGTCTTTCATCAGCACATGTGCAACAGAGAAGTCAGCTTCACTACCTCGGGGTCAGCCCCTCAACTCAATTGTCCTGCTGTTTGCTTTCCCACAAGAGCTAGCAATGGGTAAAGTGATAATTAATCAGACAAAAGGTTTCTGTCTGTGCCATTTGTTGGGGCAGAATCGCGATTTCTTTGAACGTGACTGGGGGAAGCAGCAGCCTCTCCACACAGCCTCCAGCCTCTGTCTCGAGGCCCCGCGTTGCCCTGTGTCATCCGTAATTTGAGCAGGGATGATCAACGTTTTTTTTTTTTGTGTTTAGTGGTGTGAGACACCATGTGAAATGCTTTCTCAGGCCTGGGGGTTGCTGTGAGGCATGCAGGGATGGTCAGAGAACTGGAAGTAAAACAGGAGGCCGCAGCAATCCAGATGATTTTGATTAGTTCTGTCTGCCGCCTTGACGTTTTCAAAAGCCCTTAGTTGGAACTCGGTTCAGACAACAGCTGGTCAAGTTGAAGGTGCTCATGTTAATATGCGGTTTAAGACTTCTCTTCAGAGACTGAATTCTGATGGTCTGTCAGCGCTCAGCCAAGTCGTTCCGTAGTGTTGTTTCGGATTGTGTTTCACTCGTTACCCTCACCCAAGGGCCAGATTCGCCCGCTATCGTTAAAAAGTTTAGCGATCAACCCCGAAAAACAGTGTTGAAATTTACAACCAGAAATAACCCCTTACTATAAATCCGTGACCTCTTTCTCTGTAACAGATTTCTACATAATAACAAGATTTTCTAAAATGAAAATAGGAAAGATGAGTATTCTAAAATAAATTCACAGTTCTTTGCCAAGGTTTTTCAAGTCAGACGTTCCCACAGATACAAACACAATAGCTGTGAAACCTGCAGTGGACTGCACTTAGCAACAGGAACTATTTGAAGCACATTGACAAAATAACACAACGCGGTTGCCAAGTCATTAACGCTAGTGCGCTCGATAACAGCGATGCATATTAAATATGGACTGTACGTGTCAGCAATGAAAACGTTTTATCATTCGTCTTACTTTACTCTGTGTCATTTTGAAGTAGGATCGGTAAATCAGTTTAATGAGACTTCGGACTTAATTTTTTTTAAATGAATGTGGTTATGTTTGGCTGTAATACCTAAGAGGAACTTGAACAGCGACGTAGGAGAGAAACCTTTAGCTCGAAACGGCACTTTATAATTATAAGCTATGCACCAGATGTGCGGACTTGTAAATCTGCCATCCAATTAAAAAAAAAAAAAAAAGAACATATTTGCGGTGGTGTGAGACCACTGAGATACAAATTATAAACAAAGACTGCCGTTTTCTCTGTTTACATCAAGACACTGACAAAACGACTTAATCTCTGCTTGGAGATGGGGTGCATGTATATATGCTGTGTCTGTCTTGCAGCATAATTATGTTTCAAAAGCGCTGCTTTAAATGTTTTTAATTCTTTCAGCTGGCTTGGTTTGTGAATGTCCTGCCCTGTAAGAGTTATTGAACAGCACCTGTACAAGTGCGCGGTAAGTTGCAAATGAGCTGGACTCTCTGGAAGGAGTGGAGAGCTGAGAAGCTGGCACAGAACGATGGTGGCTGTAGGTACAGCAAGCTGAAAAGACACACTCAGCACGGTCCCCAGCAGAAATCCCGTGGAGGAGTGGGATGAAAGATGGAGAGAGGCAGGGGAATGCAGGCTCTCCAGGGGCTGGTCGCATGGCCCCTTTCCGGAATATTCTGTGGGGGGGTGTACCGGAGTAAGGGGCTCCTGCGTGTGTGTGGTCCACGTCTATGAGCCAAGGAAGGCAGGACCACCAGGCTCCTGTGGAGGGCCTGTGAAGCCCCGCTTCCTGGGGCAAGGGGTCTAAACGGCAACCCCACCTACTCCCCACCCGCCAGGCAGCACAAAGTCACTCGAATTCAGACAAAACACCATATCATAGATCAGTGTACACGTTACCTTTTACAGTGTCTAGGAGACACAAGTAAAAGCTTAGTTCAAACACCCTTCTGTGCCGTCTTGAAATACTTGTTGAAGAAATGGGCCTGTATGACAGATGGAATGCATAGAAAGAAGTCAATGCATTAATCGCATTAAAACCTCGCTTTTTATTCATTTTATGTTTCTCAATGTTGCAGAATTCTCTGTGATTTTTTGCAAAATTTGCACTATGTGGATTGCATGTGGTTAAAAAGTTTTCAAAGCATTCCAGTAAGAGAATATACTGTAAATCTACCCCATATGTGATAAAAATTGTTCTCTGATATTCTTGGTGTTGGGAACCTGCAGCTGCGTTGCTTTTTTTTAAAGGGGCTGAAAATTTAAAGATCTTGGATCGTGAATTTTGACCTACACATACGATCCAGATTGTGTGAGAACACTGGTCTGAAATTATCGCAGTAAACTTGCAGCATGTGTGTTGCTGAAAAGGCCGATTTCACACTATAACCCAGTTACAACGGCAGTCTGCACTTTTCCGTCTGCCGCTACCCCACGGTGCTAGGCCCAACACGCGCATTTTCATATCTACCCAGTTTGTGGTGTGCTCGCATCTCTCCCAGACATCAGAGAGTCGACTCTGATGAAGACTTTTCTTGGGAGCGGCAAGCTGAAGGTTGCCAGTTCATGCCCACGGGTTGCCAGTTCCACATCCTGAAATAACCCTGTGATTGAACTGTTAGACATGGCATCTTTACACTGGAGTAAAGTACACTAAATGAGAGACCTTTAAAACTGTTTCAGATAAGGTTATTGGCCAGAAAACAATGAAGCAGAGGCCACAGGGTCTTCTGAAAACCTTCAAGGCAATTTGGAGTCACTGACATGAGTAAACAGCATCCCAGAATGCAAGCTGGTGTTTGATTTGAACACACAACCACCTGGCCACTGACATCTGCTCATTCTCCCCTGACTTCATTCCTTCATGTTTTGTGACCTACATGGACTCTTCCCACAAAAGCTTTGTGTCTTACTCTTCCGGAAGGGCAATAGCCGTCAAACATGTTTAGTCCCATCAGTATGTTTGCCTTTTTTTTTATTATTTTGGTGTGGCAAGGTTCAGTAAATATGAGTTTTGTTTCACAGACAGTACAAAATTGAAAAGCCACATAGTGACAAAGGAGAAAAGATCCTCGATGTGGTCATGTGTTTGTACGAGTGGCAGTAAACGTTGGTGTGCATTGCACACCCCGCCCTCCTTTCTTTCAGGATTTCCGACCCATCGGAAGCGGCATCGCCAGAAAGCCGGTACAGTACATCCCTGACCCTCCTCTCAATAACGGTAACTGGAAAGGGAGCCCACAGTACAACAATCCAGCTGGACTCTACATAAACAACAACGGAGATCGGAGTCTGACCAAGCAGATGGGCGGCCTCTTGCTGGGCTCCCCCCAGAGGTAACGGAAGCCCCATGTGTGGAAAAGGCCCCACGTTGTTTCCCAGTCCTGGGGGGGGTGATAATTAGAAGCTCACAATCCAGCAGACTTGCACACCTATCAAAAACATGCTGAGGTCTTTACAGGACAGCAGGGTGTATGTATGTGTAACATGTTCACGGATCAGAAGAAAGAGAGCACACTGAGGTCTTTGCAGCTCGGTTGTCAATCTGCAACATAACAGCCTCTGTGATTCGTGACTTTCTCAACCTGTGAGCTATAGGAAAGACCGTAAGATACAGCATCTCTAGGCCTCACTGGCACTTTGCTCTGTTTCCTTCAGTCCAGAGCCCCCCCTGCAGGGCCCAGGCAGCCGGAATGGCTTTGACACAGAGTCAGAGGTCTACAAGATGCTGCAGGACCCTGAGGAGCCTGTCTCTGAGCCTAAGCAGTCCGGCTCTTTCCGGTACCTCCAAGGAATACTGGAGGCTGAAGATGGAGGTAAAACTGTTTGACCTTATGTCATGTTGTGCATTCTTTGTTTGATTGACAGCACAATGGAATAATGTCATATATAATGTTTACAACTGTAAATAATGTTCACAGATGTCTTGTTAAGCTGAGTCAATGTCTCTGTATATCAAAAACAAGCTTATAAAAATATTTTTATGCCTTTTTATAACAAAGATGTTTTACATTTTTCCTTTTATGGCCCCTATATACATCAGTATTTAATATAAATTCCTTATTATGTTTTTCAGTATAAATTTTTTTAAAAAAGTACAAATTTACCTACAAATTAAATACAGGGTAGCCCACAGCACAGTGGTTCAGTCTGAAGGTTGCTGGTTTAAGTCTCAGGTTCTGGTATGAACATTTGACTCGAATTTAACTTGTGTCCTTCCTTTAAGAACATCCATCTGTGTAAATCTGTAAAATGTGTAGCTTAAGGAACAAAGTGTCATGTCATTTGCTGCGCAACAGCAACGAGGCTTCACTAAGCCCTACACTTTAATGAGGAAAAATTGTGGGCGGTCTTAATGCAGGGGGAGCTCCTGTTATCAGAGAGGCATGAGCGTAGTTTGGGACCGGTATCAGTCCCAGTTCTCAATATAAATACGGCTGTAAATATTACCAGGCATTAAGAGATGATGGCTTTTCAGAAGGCCGCATTTGACTGAATAGTTCTTAGAACGTTGTATTTTATGTGTGTAGGATTCTGTCTGAGAAGTAAACGCGCCCGTCTGACAGCAGTGTCCCGTTTTCAAGAAGCATGAACACACATGCCTCCCTGTTATGAAAATCAGAGGTTCCCCAAGCTGAAGCCAAAAGAACAAAACAAAGCACTTGAAACTGTGAACTTAGCCAGTTTTTTTTTTTTTTTTTTTTTAATTGCATTAGCAGTGCATTTGCCTGGCTTGGTCTTGGGAGGGGAGTGGCGGTGAAATGTTGTGTAGAATTCCAGTACAGACCAGGGACATAGGGGTATAAAAATGATGTCCAACAACCAATGTGTCTGAGCGGGGAGTGGGGGCCACAAGAGATTTGTGTGAGTGGGGCGGCAACTGAAGATCTGTGCGAGTAGGGAAATTGACAGCAAGTGTATTGTATCAAGTTAAATTCACAGAGTGAAACTGCCATTCCAAAAATATTTTAGGAAGGTGAACCCCAAATCACCCCCCCCCCCCCCACTGCAAAACCAATGGTACAGACTGACACAGGTTACACTGGAGACTCAGCTATACTAAAGTACTTTCGTTTCTTAATTTACAACAAAGCTGGATTTTTTTTCCCTTCCAGAAATGGGGTTCACTTCAGTTATGTGTCCTCTATAAAACTCAGCTAGTATATCATTGCTGAGTGTGCTGGAAATCGAATTTCTGAACATATGTTGAGGCGGAACATGACCCTTCATATTTATTTTCTTAGGACCTCTGTAAACATTCTGCCGACCGTCTCAATCAGCACCTTTGTTTCAAAACTCTGACGGCAGCACGTCTGTGGTTTTATAGCTCTGGGGTGTTTAAGGGGGCAGTTTCTCTCCCGCCGTGGGCACAATGATGCAGTGGGGAGGAGTGGAATACGGTAACCAGTGTGGTTGGGATTTATGCACTGGCATTCGCTGCAATTGGCCAGCATAGGGTGTCAAGGATTTACAAATGAGTAAGTGAAAGGGCCTGGGGGAGTTTACCTGAAAAGGGTGCAAAAAGTGCCAGAGGGGTGGGCAGCTGAGTCTGTCGGGCAGGTGCATCGTTATGCACAAGCTGAGTCCATGCTCAGCTAATTACTCCATTTGGCACAGCTGCGGTCACCTCCCCCGGCAAAGTGTGATAGTCACACTCCTGTGTGAGCATTTGAGCCTTTGTGAGGAAAGCACTCCCCCTCCCCCATTACTGACGTGCCCCCATAATGCCACACCTGGTAGGCAGAGCAGGTGGAGCAGGCCTGCTTATCATGTGAATAAAAAGCATTCAGGCACCATCCCAGGGTAGCATGACTGTAAGAAATCCAACTGCACCCAATTTGCTTCATAAATACCTCTGTTTTCACATCATTGGGAGGAGTCTATGCCGGGCCTTGTGGTTTTGAGGAACAAATGAATAATGAATGTAGAGCTGCCCCCTCTCCAAGGGCTGCTGCTGGATCAGCGTTCGAGTTTTCTTCAAACGTTGTTTTTCTTTGTTTTTAATCTGTACGGCTTGGGTTGCAGGGACCTCCCCAACAGAGAGACCGGGCAGGGCCCTCCGGTCTCCGGTCCGATCCCCAGTTCCCCGGTTGTCCAGTCCCATTAACACCCCGCTGCCTGGACTGCAGAAGTTGCCCCAGTGCACCCGCTGTGGAAATGGCATCGTGTGAGTTAATCTCTGTATTTTTTCAGGACACAGTGAGGACTTTGTGCCAGGGACAAACGGTCTTTCCAAAGTCAGGTTTTAGTTTCTGACTTGCCGGGAAAGTCCAGGTGGTCTGTAATCTGCCACAGCGCCAGAGATGAAGGGTAACTGTGTTGAGTGGGAGCAGGCAAGATGTTCAATGTACGCTAATGCTAACTCGGCCGACAGTGAAAATTGGCATGGCAACGCCATACATCTTCTTAAAGTTCCTCCATCGACTGATTTATTTTTTGTTCTCATGCTCGGGTCCCACAGGGGCACCATAGTGAAGGCTCGGGACAAACTGTATCACACCGACTGCTTCGTGTGTGACGACTGCAGCCTGAACCTGAAGAGGAGGGGCTACTTCTTTATCGAGGAGAGCCTGTATTGTGAGAACTGCGCCAAGGCTCGGGTGCAGCCCCCAGAGGGCTACGACGTCGTCGCCGTCTACCCCAACTCCAAAGTGGAGCTTGTCTGAATACCACCTCTGCCCACTCATACCTGTTTGTTTTCAGATATTTGTTTTTAATCCATTAACTCATAATGTTTCGCTATGCACTGCATGTCCAAATGGCCTGACAGACAGCGATAAGATTAAACAAAAACAACTTCTGAAGTTATTCTCCTCTCATATCCTGCTGCACTTAAAGCACAGTGTTCTTGCTAGTTCGACAGTATATGAACCCTTGCGGACAGAATTTTATTTTGAGAACTTCTGAAATTTTTCAATTAGGTCATCTCAGCTCACAGTACTAAACTCAGAAAATCTTTTTCCATAGCAATAGTACTTTTATTGTGGTTGTTTTTAACGTGCCTTTTAAAATTGCGTGTATGCCTTATAAAATATAAATGGCATTTCTTTTCCTGGTGACGGGCGACTTGTAAAGGACAGGCAATGTAGGGTGAGAAGAATCTGACTGGCAGCAGAAGAGAAGTCGTATCATTGCAGCTTAGAAGCACGCAGCCTCAGAGTAGTCATGTCTGTGACTTGCTTTGAAAAACATTCCACTGGCATTTCAGCATCGGAAAACTCTGGGGAACGGAGACGAGAGACAGGCCGGGGGAAGGCATTTTCAAATGTCTGCCCATGGACCCGTAAACATGTGGAAACAATATCAATTAGTTTTGGTTTCGGCAAGGTTATCGCCTCTGGCAGTTCTCGATCGCTGACTGGTGGGCTAATCTTGAAGCATTATTTTACCTTTTAATGCAAAATATTCTGCTAAGAATATTTAGATTCCACCGCAGCTGATTTGGAGTAACCCTTCAAATTTTGTTGTAGAAGTGGTTTGCTTAGGATTTTCTTTGTAACATCAGCTGCATTTAATTGAATTTTAGTGGTTCAGTAGGTGAGGTTTGTAGAATGTTATGAGTGTATTTAAATTTAAAAAATAAAAGGTATTTTACTATGGGAGAACAATTTTCTGAAAAATATTATATTGTCACAAAGCAGTTTTGTTTCCTTTGCTTTTACAGATTAACCCCTGCCTGTCCACTCCATACCAAGATATCTGTAGATTGTATGGAATGATGTGTTTTCTAACATTTTGAGTATTGTACATATTTTTTAATAACACGTCATTACACTACAGTTTCACATCTCTTTCTTACTGAAATGCTTAATGGTCACTGCTGGAGTTGTTTCAAATGTTTAACTTATTGTTTCTTCCACATATTCTGTTTTGGATCTTCGACTTTATTTTAATTAAAGCAACAAGTGCAAAACGTTTTTTTAAAAAATGTAGTATTTACCTCAAACTTTAGGAACTTAAGAAAAAGCTAACAGGCCTACTGTTTGAGCTGAGCTTTCGCTTCGGTCCACAGTCTATATGTATTGACGATAGAACAAAGAATTCACTTTGAAGTGAGAATTTTAATTTATAGTCCACTACACCTAAATATATTTTAAAATATTTTCTTTTATGTGATTGTTGCGTAACTTACGTGTTCCAAAAGCTGACTATAACGAGCACGTGAACACAGCGGTAGTTCATTAAATGAAATCAATAAAGCTGCGTCTCCGTTTTCTCACATACAACACATTTTTCACATTTTTTATTATTACTTTCTGCATTTCTTCGTACAGAAGCGAGACTGCACCCTACAAAGAGTCGACTGTAACCGAAGTTTGTGGAGGATTTACGGGCGGCTGTCAAGCAGCCAGTTGCTCACGTTCGGTTTTCCCCTAATCAGAAACAGTCCGGGGATATTTTCGTACCCCATTAAATGTTCTTTTATTTCCCCCCAATGCAGCCACAATCCCTAGAGAGAAGCCTAGAACCCCATTTAAATAGCTAGGTAGCGTAGCATGCAGACTTAAAAAAGAATGATGGGATAAAGCGTTTTAAAGTGAACAGGTTGACAGGCTTGCCGTGATCTATACGACCAGGCTCTGGCTGCTGACAGAAAGCTAAACTGGAATCAAATACACCGTGTGAAATTCCCACTGGCTGCTCTGCGTTTGTGCTTAATGTGTATTTTCCTGTGCGATCCTCGTCTAAATTCATTCTGAAACAGGGAATCTGTCCAGACAATGGAGGGGAAAAGAGTAACTGTGGTTTGCTGCATGTTACAATGTGTAATTGTATGCAATACTGAACTTAGCAGTAAGGCATAGGGATCAAAAGAAAAAGTGAAAACTATAACAAAAATAGTGCTGTGAAAAGTTAACTTCTCTCAGTGCCTCTTTTAAATAACGTCTGACATTTTAAATAGCTTTTGAATCTTGCAAACTGAATCTGAAAGTATTGGCTCAAGATTGCATTGAAAGAAACTTTAGCTGCAGGGTCGGAATCTGTAGTGTTTAAAGTTTGACATAGCTCAGTTCCCTTCAGAAAACATTTTGTTCAGAGGTTAAACATTTCACTTCTCACTACAACAGTCTGTGTCAATGTCTGTGTAAAATCACGAGTATGGCATCGGAGAAATATATTACATTTTAGTAGGGCTGTGCATGGCTGCTGCAAAACAGAACTAGTATAAGAAGAATGTAGGTAAATATTAAAAGCAAAATAAAACCCAGAAAATGAATTGCTCACTAGATTGTCTTTAGGAAGTTCATGCTTTCATAACAAAAGCATTACCGGGGTGACACTAGAGATTTATGGCTGGGGTAACTAAGTCTTTACTATGGAGGGCCGATTGCAAGCTCAGACAATTGATGACTACTGTATAATGTGTTCTATTTGGGGGGGGGGCTAAACACCCACTAAATTAGGCCTATAGTGACATCGCTAAGTATTACCACATAAGTTGTACTTTCTTATCTTACAAAAGTGGCACTGTCAGATTTGTTCTGACAGCTGGAGGGAAACAACGACCTTCGGGAACTTGACAAACAGTGAGAGTCCACGTCAGACGGAGCAAAGCATCCCCTGGGGTATTATTTGTCACATCGATTGATCTGCAAATGCCTAATCAGCATCTAGCTAACGTTAAAGCATCCTCCTCCGTTGATGCACATCGCTCACGCTCAAGTGGCGCAGAAAATGTACGAGACATGCAATCAGTAAATCCCAGCCCTGAAGACGCCTTAACCACCAGCCCTGCGGACTCAAGCCCCCCCCCCCTTTATTTTGAGTGGGGCTCTTCCTGTGCTGTCTAGTTTTCCTCCCACAGTCCAAATTCGTGTAGCTAAACAAGCATCTGTAGTAAAGGATTCTGTGTCACATGCTAGGCTGGACAAGCAGCTGAAAGATGGATGGTTGGACAATTGAAGGTTCGACTTGTTTTCTCATTTGAGTGGACACAGACTGCCTTTGTATTTTTAAATGTTAAAAAAACAGTAATTTACTACCAGGGTTACATGGATTTTAAATAATCCAATGCTTATGAACATAATAACCACTGAGATAATGAAAATTATACCTAAACAAAAATGTAACCTCTCTTTACCTCATTCATCCTGCTTTAAAAATAATGCAAACAACACAACCTTTGTCTCAGAAACATCAGAGGCTTGTAGAAACAGTATTTTCCTTTAGTTTTCCTAATAAAGTGTAAAGAAAACTTAAAAAATTATATTCCCTGCCCTTTTGTTTGCTCTTTTGCTTTATAAACATGTTTCGATTTGGATGTAATCCTCCAAATTCCTCACCCTGCCATCCTGGCACAGAGCTCCTCCTTAGACCAACGATCTTTTACACTTTTACTATGTAAGAAACTTTATATTCATGTAAATTTATATATAAATTTGGAAGAAGACACAGGTAAATGTTATGAAATCCTTCCTGCTAATCTCATCTAGATTTTACAATAAATTAACTAATTTAATTATAAACAAGTAATTTATTTTAGATTATTATTGACTGAAGTTGTAAAATGTACACAGAGTTTTTAACTTGAATGGTTTTTCATGTAAGATAACATGAAGTTAATCTTTTCGGTTAGTTCAACACTGGTGGTTTTCCACATGGCAACATGCTGTTGGGCCACACTTGAGTGTTGAGCTCGTTAGGGTGATTAACTTCAGGTAGACACAGAAGCGCTTGGGGAGCACAGAGAGGATAAGAGGAGAAGAGTCAAAGGGAAATGGGGCTCCAGACTGGCAGGAGTCACCAGCATTATTGGGTGGGGAGGGGGCCTTGGTTTGGGGTCTCTAAGACTTTATTCAATGCTGAAAAAATAACAGGCACAAATGTATGCCTAACAGCCTGGTATTTGTTAGAGGGGCTGGGTACCTAAAAATGTCTGTAAATTGTGGTGGAAGGGGGGAGAGATGAGCTTCAAGTGGCCCTTGCCACAAGGTCAGGATGAGGTTGGCGGTTAAAGATGATGGCCGACTGAGGGTAGGGGTGCTTGGAGATTAGACTCTCGGGATGTATGGAGTGCCCAGGCTTGGCCACTCCAGCAGCTGCATGTTCATACACCACCAGGGAGAGATGAGGTCATGGTGGAAGTCAGCAGGCATTTGATTTTGGGGGGGGTTAGGCAACATACCATCCTGTCTCTGCATTTAAAAGTATTGACTAAAAGACCAGTCAAGATAGAATTCCAGTGGCAGGTTGCTGGTTTTGTGCTGCCTTGCTTAGTATGAGGCTGATGTCATGAAAGCAGTTTTGCTGTGTGTGTCAGCAAAATATTTTTAAAAACAAAAGCGTCTTCTAGTTTTCCAAAAGTTTCCAGTAATTACATTTTTCATAATAACAGGTGCCACAGCCTGCTTGTGGATTTTCAGGTGCTGGGCTATGAAGTGACAAGAAAGCCTTTGGCTTACTCTCCTTCTTTCAGTCTAGCATCTTCCACTCTCCTCTTTTCTAGTATCTTGTGATACTTCACCTTGTCCGTGGAAAAAGAACGGTCAATGGAGGGACCTTGAATTCGTGCATAAACGTAACTTTTCCCTTTGGGCTTATTGATTGAAATGGATTTGTCACCAGGAAAAAAGCTAGCAGAGCTGACCTGATCCTCAACTTTGCTGGAAAGAGAAGGTGGATGGAAACCTGCCAAAATCACACGTTGGCCAAGAAAAGCAACATGGCCGCATATGACCAGACTTCTGTTACTGCCCTAGGCTGGATGCAGTACCTTTTAACCCTCGTTAACCTGACCGTGAAGGAATCCGCTCTGAGAAGTCTGTTTACCTTTGCCGGGAATTTTCAAAGGTTAATGATCAGGATCTGTTCTGCAGTTCGGAGCATTGTGTTTACGCGTACATTTCCAAAACAGTAAATCTCAAACTCTGCAGCAAAGTCGTGTGTTTAGAACCCGGTGCAAGCAGAACAGATGTTTTAAATTTGAAAACATGTCAGGCACAATGCAGTTGGTTAGATTAGAAGAAAGGGATAAATCACTGTGATGTGAGCTGCAGACTCTTGCTAAGCATAGTCTGCCACTTCCAAACCATACATTATGGTTCCCAAGCATGTATGATGCTGCGGAAAAACTACATCCTTTTAAAAATATATCAATATACAGCCTTTGTGCTTTGTAAATGGGTTTTGCAATGATGACAAGATAAGAATGACAGCTGAAGTGTTACGGTGTTATTTATTAGATATGCAGGGTTGTACTTAATGAAACAATGGACTTTGAAACAGAGAATCCACTGCTACATGGTCATTCTGAGTGGGTGACTCAATGTTTTGGATGAACTCAAGAAAACAGTGGGGGCAGGAAGTCGGAATGTTCCATTCAGCCACCCCACACCCTTGCCAGGGTCCCAGGCTGGGCATCCCACTCGGCTGGGAACAATAAGCTGGCAAGGGCAACGCGGGCAATCCTGCCAAGTGCCGGGAGGTGTCCTTGGACTGGCACGATGAGCACCACAAATGGGTGCTAAGGCTAACTCCGGGGCACCTAGTTGGCACCACCCACCCTGAAACACATCCCACTTTGGCAGTTCACTTTGACTGCGTGGGAGAAAGTTAAAGAATCCGAGTGATCCAAGCCAGCGAGAGGGTCACACTGAATCCAGTGGCTGTCTGGGGATCCCTGTTGATACTCTGGATCCCCTGCAGAGATTAGGAATTGAATAGCACGTCAATTTTTCTCTCTTCTCCTGCTGGACTTCCTCACCCTTGTAACAGAGCCCAGATCACATAAATTAAAGGAACTTGGAAATTAAATTGAACGACGGTCCAGGCGACTCGAGTAATATCAACGTCTGACAAGTCATAACATTTTATTTTTTCTTCTTCCAGTTACAGACATATGCAATAGCTTTTTCCACATTCAACGATTTGATAGTTAGCCTGACTATTCTTGTAAGACGAGTAATTTCACCGTATTTCGTTATCATCCCCTAGCATTTAGCTTGACTCGCTGACTTGTCCAGAGTATTTTAAATACGCATGCTTTAATAATTTATCATCGTTACGTTTTCCTTAACTTCTGATCATTTTCATTCACACACCACCAAAAAAATAATTTGGGGAATGTAAAAATGTCCCTGGACATATTTCATAAACTAAAAAGCAGCACTGCCTCTCCAAGAAGCTACTCTGAAAATTACACGGCTGGTTTAATTATAGTTCAGCTAATATGACATAATCGCAGAGGCATTCACAGATGTGCCGGGTTTTCCCAAAGGCCGCTTGTGTGAAGCCCTGTTATATATTACACCATCAACAGCGTGAACTCATTTTCGGCTGGTGATAAATAGGCAAAAATCTCGGGTTGTCCGGCATTTAGGCAAATGAAGACCCCCTTCGAGAAATGCATATTTTTGGTTATGAGAGCGTTTGCTTTATGTCGTGCCAGCCCTGTCATTTTAGACAATTACATGTTACAATCGGTGGGGATGGGAAGTAATTATTCCCACATGGAGCCGGGTTGCTTCTGACGGCTGTCACGTCAGTGTGGTTTACATACGGAATATCTACCACCTGTTGAAGCAGGTGGCTAACACACTGGCATGGATTTCCCATCAGCATCAAGCGCCTGGTCACCAGTTTTACCAAAAATTTCTTGCACATTGACGGATCTGCATATGATAGATGGATAGATGTTTCTTCGCCCCTTGGAGCGACTTGTCGGCTTGTTACGGATATAATTTCATTTCCCCCTACAGCAACAGAGATGTTTAAAGCCAAATAAAGAGACGGCTGTCTCAGCTGACGTGTGGCTGAGAAAGCAGTTCTAAGGCTTTGCTAGGATAAAATGAATCAATCAACTGAATTTGTTCTTCATAACCCTTGCCTTGGTCAGTGAAATGTTAAAAATGATTGGCTTGACTCTAAGTTTGGTCTTAATGCTGAAGAAGGGGGAGTGGACTGTTCATTTGCTCAAGGATTGAGATGTGATAAAGGGTTAAACACATTACTGCAAAGAGTGGCTGGGTGGATATTTATGTTAGAAGCCAGAGACCTTGGGTTAACCCCTTTGAGAGACAAAGTGTATACCCTTTAGCCTTCAGTGCAAGACAATAAATTACACACTTCTCTTTCTGCTCTACAGGATTACTTTAGCTATTCTTCACTGAAAGAATTTCCTCTTGAAAGAAACCCCCTACGCTATCGCAGCAATGTCACTGCAATTCATCGTGACAGAAAGTGGCTGTCATTAGTTCGGCGGTGGGAAACTTGGGAATTCAGAGAAACTGAATTTTTGTTTTCTTAAGCAGACTTTGATGACACTTGGGCTAAGCTGAGTCAGGGACTGCTTGATTCAGGACAAGCTGCATTCAGGGCTATGCAGAATTCAAGGGATGCTGGATTCAGGGCCAGGCTGGATTCAAGGGATTCTGGATACATCCTATTATGGACACATTAGGGGTGGAAATACGGTTTAAGTTAAGCGCAATCTTTTGTGGCTGAGAAAAGAGGGGAAAAGGACTCTTTTCATAAATCTCCAGTACAAATAAATCATTGTGTATGAGCACAGTGAAGCTACCTCACCGATCTTGTTTTGGTGATTTTGGCAAGCGAGAAGTAGACGGATTCTTAAACCCCTTGGCTCTGAATCCTCGATCGAGTCGATACTGCTTAGAACATAAATCCAGGCCGCGTGGTAACTGACCTTACTGGACATGACTGGGGTGAAAGTGTCCTGGTTATAAACTGCAAACAACTACATTTATGAATTACATACTTGCTACTAATACTTTCTTTCATAAACCATCAGATTTATGAAAAAGAAATGGTACAGCATCAAATTCTGGAGCCTAAGTGCCTGGTATAATGAAGAACAGGTTGAAACCTGTGATGGATGAAACATTGTACTTTCTCCATTTAACATTCTATTTTATAATACATTAAGCCTTTCAACCAGTTATAACCTGACTTCTCCCATCTTTCGCTCTGTAACATGATGTCCTTTTACCTGTGATCTTGTGAACAGATTCCAGCTCCTAAAAATTGTATTTATTTTGGAAATCTGTTGCATTTTAATAGTTTTGGAGAGTATGCCTGTATGGTAGCCAGTTTACTTCAGAAAGCACCCCCCAACCCCACCCAAAGTTTCTTGGTGTGTAATATTATACTGGAGGATTTTCAGATTAAACGTGTGCTTTATCCTGATGCCGGACTACACGAGATTAAGACAAGGCAGCTTCTGTCTTTAGCTGCTTGCAGTGAGTTCCGCAGTTTCCATGGGGGAACAGAGACCTAAGGTTCCATGCAGTTGTCTTAGTACCCTGCCTGAACTTCACAGAAATGTCTTTTTTTTTTTAACTACCGTGGAGACGCTGAATAATTTGGACACTCATTCCGGCTGTTCCAGCCTGTTTGGGATGTAAGGGGAGCCCCTGTTTTAAGAGCCACTGTAAGGCCAGACGTTTAACTCAATTGCCAGGAAGAACAGGGCCCCCAGCGTAATTCGATTCCGGGAACCCCGTCCACCGTTAGCCAGCGGGGGTTTTAGAATCCGAACGCGACATCTGGGCCGAGGCGCATTTTGCCCAAAGCTAATAACAGCGTGGGTGACCTACAATAAACACGTAACACCTCATGAATCAGGCACGCATCATGAAGTGGTCCTGACACTCTTTCTGCTAATCAGGATGGGCGCATGGTCCAATGTGTCTACGGGCACATCACTCCGCACACATCTTCATGTGTTTACATCATGCACCCGTGGCAAATGTTGCGACACGTCACCGCCTTCGCTGAGCTCTACTGACCGCAGTTGCAAGCTAATGCTGCAGCACAGTTGGAGGGAGAGACGCAGGTTTTTAATGTTTGACTTTCTTTCAGACAGTGGTTGGTTTGCAGGCTGGCCTGACCCCTATAGTCTCAGGGGAAAATCTTCTGACACAGTGACCACTAGCATTTATCCCCTCCTTCCAAAGTGCTGTGGGGCCAAAAAGGGGAGGTCATCCAGTTTTAATTGCAGTCTGGAATGTAGATAAGTAAAACATAAGTCAAGATAAAGCTCCAGCGTGACTCTTCAAGATGAAAAACAAGCAGTGTTGGACATCACAGAGCTGAGAGGTTTGGACAGAAAATCTGCTGACTGCTGATTGTGCAACATCAATAGATCAGTGTCTCTTCTCTTAGTAATTAAACACCCTACATACCTCTGATACTTAAAAGAAAACACCCTAGAGTACAGGCATATTTTTCTAGGACACCCAGAGGAGAATACTAAGTCTTATTACCATGTTTTCAAAATGTAACTTGCAGTTCTATAAAATGCTAGAGGTAATTGTTGAGTTGTGCGCTGATCATGTGACAAACTGAGCCATATCATAAATGAAGGCATTCTGTAACTGGTTCTGGGTCATTGCTACTTTTTCCTAAGGCATTCCGTGGACTTTGTGAAGTTTTAGAGCACAAAAACAGAAAAGGGAAAGTTTTTGTTAAAAGAGCTAATGTTTTTTACTTAGAAAGACAATTACACTCCAACCACTTGATTTGAAAACAGGGGCTGTTTTGCACGGTGCCTCCCAAGTAAAGTGCTATAGGTCCTGCTTTATGTGGTCGCGGACTGCGGGTTGTGTCACAAAAAATGTTCCGAGCAGGATTCCTTTTCTAGTCGTCTTTTACACATAGATTAAATGAGACTTTCCGAGAGTCATATGGCTTCAGTGGCTTCCCTCAAAAGCCCTGCAGAAATCCTTTTATATCTCTGTAATCAGAGTAATTATAATTACTGTTTATCACAGTCAGCTCTACGGTGTCCAAACTAGTGATGTGATAAATGAGGCTTTAAAGCCTGCGGTGGGCGGGAGTGTCCTGAACTAACCAGTCCATGTTGGCACTAAATGAGGCTTTAAAACCTGCGGTGGGCGAGAGTATCCTGAACTAACCAATCAATGTTGGCAATAGTGAGCATTGATTGATTAGTTCAGGATACTCCCAACCACCAGGGGTTTTGAAGCCTCATTTATCCCTTCACTATTCCAACCAGTCTGCCATTTTTAATGGTTTTGGTTGGTCTTTCAGTGAACTTCTGTGGAAGTCAGTGTCTCCATCTGATAAAAACATCTTAAAGTAGCCACAGTTGTCTTGTCATTCTGTCGCTGAAGACCCAAAGCAAGTCTCATGAGCCACAGTTTCAGAACACCACATTCCCAGCCATTCTTGCTGTCCACCAAGAGTGCCATTCTTGTGGATTATATTATTTTCCTCAGAGCCTTGTGATGGAATAACTTCCCGTTGAACAACGCATCCCATGGTTCACTGCTAGGTAGGACTTAATATGTGGGTATCGAAATGGATGGATGAATATTTTACAACAAATTTCTATCGCCATCTAGTGGCCTTTTTTAAGTTTTAAATTTCCAATACACTAAACATTACGTGACTCTCACCATTCCTTCACACAAGACTTCAATTTAAAATAATTGGAAGCATTATGATAGAGGTCTTCAAATTACCAGTGGCATCGATATATATCATTACTGGTTACTGCGTGGTTGTATATGATTGTAAATGTAAATGGTCTCCAATTTTTTATAGGCATATTTAATCTTAATTGCTTATTCCTGGCGTGCTCATATATTCCTTTATTAACCCTAGGAATATTCATATTAAGGATGCTAATACCTTGGCGCATATAATCATTTTACATTACTGATTATAGTAGGCATATTGTAAAGTATATCTTTATAACTACAATGTTATAGTGCTCTTTATATTTATTCAAAACAAACAGTGCCTATCTAAACACATGTTTGTAATTTCACAGCATAAAAAGATATCAGAATAAGATGCATTATTGCATCCGTCACATGCATGGGTAAACCACATTATTCTGACGTTTGACAAATTCATTTTTATCGATCTTAATTGGCTTAAAAACTTGCAATATAGTAAATCATGAGCTGTGTGGAGCTCCTTATGAATAGTTTTTGGTCAAATCTGAATGCTGCAGTTCCATAACTACGACTTTATGAGTATGGCCAAAAGGTAATAACAGAAGACAACGTTATGCAATCTAAATGAGTTGGAAGATGAAGGAAATCCTCTGTCAGGATTTCAGCCCCAGCTCAGTTCAGTGGGGTCCTGTAGGTGGTGCTCTCCTGCGGAGCCGAGGTTACCGTGTGTGGCTGCATCTTCTCGTCCTTTTTATCTGAAGCCCATCCATGACCACCGCACATCTGCAGTGCTTCACCTTAGCTGTCACCCACACCAGCTGCCTGTCCCTGCACTGTTGACCCAGAAGGCTTTTGTTTCTTCACTCCGGGGGGGACGACTGAGGTCCAGCTGCAGTTACGAAGTTAGTTTCAACATAAAAAAGTGTATTTCTATTGAGGGACTATATATTTTTGTTACTTCAGTTCTTTTCCACAGCTTCACATGTTGTGTGCTGCAAACGCTTCATATTCACTGAAGGTTTGCTAGTTAAAACGTGTACGTTGGTCGTTTTTAAAAATTACTCCTATGCATTTTTGTTAAGGTTTACTGATGTACGTTATCCATCCATCCTCCTTATCCAGCAAAGGGCAGTGGTGACCCTGCAGTATACACCGGGAGGTATGGGGTACAAGGCAGGGGCTACTCAGGAAGGGATGCTAGTTCACGACAGGACACACACTAACACAACCACAAGCTGTGTGCAGTTTAAGGACAACTGGGCTGCCTTGTAGAACCATTTTTAAGGCTTACAGGTTGAATTAAGGGTTAAGGGCTTTTTAAGTAATAAAAAATGCCACATGGTCTGTTTTTGTATTTTCCAGTCAGAATTTATGCAGAAATTTTATAAACATTGTTTGGGTTTTTATTTCCCAATAATATATATCATATAGAAGTATATAGCATCTCATTCAGAAAACAACAATGACCAAACAAGTTAAATGTGATATATGAAGATAATGCTTAAAAATGTTTAAAAACTGTGAAGAATACACATTAACAGTACGAGAGTAGGGTAAGCATACTTATGAAGCTCTTCTAAATCAGCTTTCAGACATTTTACATATATTTTACCCCTAATTATAGTAGAACTCTATTGGTAAAATGAAAGTTTAATCTCTATTAATGCGTTCATACACATTTTAAAATGTAAAATAGAAATATATTATGAAATATGTGAAAAGTCTGGCATGCCATTTAAGCCCAGGAGTGTTCCAAATAAGCCACATCATGATTTATTGATAAATTATATATTTTATTGCTTTCAAATCGTGCAAAATCACAACCCAACATAAAACTATGCCAAAATGAACAGCTAATCCCTTCCTCTTTACCATCATTTACTCGTACACTTCATTCTTACACAATGCAGAAATTGCCCAAGTACATAATAAAGGAACCGAAAAGTTTACAATCAAAATATGAACATAATGTAATCTTATTAGATAGCTACTGTGCACCGGAAGCTCAAGCATAATTTGGCAGATGTAGCTGCTCTCCTGACGATGAAGGGGGTTTAATAAGACCACCCGGGCTTAAATGTTTCACCAGCAATTAATAGGAAAACATACATAAGATTAATTTCTACACAACAGTCATTTACAAACAACATTTCTCGGGCCTAAACACACAATGCATACTGAAAAAATATACAAAATATATTTTGTCCACAAAAATAATTAGTTATCCTCATTTTAAGCTGGCAAATGTAACATGATTCTTGTGGCACTGTACCATTTCAGCCCACCCGAGAAAAATTCCAATTTCTATAAATATACATTTACGTTAAAATTGTGGTTAATTTCTGAATACAACTTAAAATGCATTTAAAAATGTATAGTATGCATTTAATATCAATTATGCTTGAGCAGTGCTCTATATTATGAAGCTAATGTTTTGATGGTGCCGTGTCGTCTGTAGGTAATCCATAAAATTCATCTTTCCATCTGACAACAAACTGTATTTATTATCAAAGTAACACTTCATCATATGTATAGATCAGTTCATTAATCTCTTAATTCTATATTCTGTGCCAATACACACAAAAGGAATGGTTGAAAACAGCTGTAAGAATGATGATTTCTAAGTTGCCTAAGGACTGAAATTTTCCTCTGATTTTTTATGAGTGCACATGGATCATCCTCACTCAATATTAACAAATCTGATTGGCTTGCAACTACAAATAGTGAAGTAACAAATAGCGGTATTGGCTAAAATAAAAAGAACGCAAAAGGTTTGCTTTGCTTTTTAATTTTGGCTTCAAAGTTGAAAGTGGGCTTAATGGGTTGGCACTGTTGCCTCACAACAGGCAACAGAGGTTGGGGGTTCGAATCCCACTTCTGGAACTGTGTGTGTGGAGTTTGCATGCTCTCCTGATGTGTCGCAGTCTAAATTGTGTGAGCGTGGGTGTGGCTGGCCTCCTAGCCAGGGTATCCCCCACCTTGTGCCATAAGCTACCTGGTATAGGCTCACGGGATGAGCAGTTTAGAAAATGGATGGATGGATTGAAGGTTTCACAACACTTCTGATACATCTTCCAGCTCATCATCATCATCATCATCGTGGGGAAAATTAGATCTTTGTCTCCAGGTACACCTGAGATTTCAAGGTGAAAAAGACTGACATCATGTTCTGTGCATCCATTACCAAGAACACAAGTGAAGAGCTACAGTAAGGCCCCAATTGCTACTAAAAATGTTTTAAAATTATGACCCTGTACAATGCCAGCATGCCCAAGGTGGTTGGCTGGCCAGCTGACCTTGGACATGTTGCGAGAGGTTTTTTTTTTGTCCTTATTGAGGTTTCCCTAAACCACGGTCTTCAGATTTTTTCCTTTATCACGAATGTAACTACTCTTAAGAGCCTTGGAGCAGCTGTGTTGTGAAAGATACTATAAAAAGAACTGTATTGAATCGACCTGAACTTGAGCTCTCTGTTAGATAATGTTTGGCGAGATGCAAGGAGAAGCAGTTCCGGATCAGAACCGAGAAGCGACAAATAATACCCGTGAACCTAATGGCAGATGCCACCGCAGACACGGGGGGTGGGTGGGAGGGTGTCCCTTACCATCTGAAGTTCTGCATGTCATCGATGGTCTCGGGCAGTGGGAGGTCAAAGGTCTCGGGCAGCAGGAGACTCAGCACTCCCGACAGAGCAGTGAGGATGGCCATTAACACGTAAGGCAGCAACCGGTTGAACTGTCCTGTGTGACGTAATAGAAACGTCATGGCGCATATTAGTCAGCGATACAAAAACGCCCAGCCCAGACCGTAATACGTCCCGGCAGCACCAAATTTGGCCACAGGATGCCTATACCAACCCACTACTCAGGCACCAAAAATGGGCCCGATGCCCCCAAACGGGGCTTCACAGCCCTCGATTTCAGTTTGTCCCTAGCAACGCATTTGTGACATCATAGGTTCCGTTGAGTTCTGGACCAATCAAAACGCTTAAAATCTTTACTAATTTGCATAATTCCATGGCCAGCCAATCAGAATTCAGCAAATTCCAGTTCTAAGTGAAACTTTGTCTATTCATCATTTAATTGTTTCGTTTTACCAAGCACCCTAGGAACAGCAGGTGTCCATTTAACCAGAATGCTCCCAATGCAGGCTCTATATAGTCTGCAGTTTCATGTCATTTCCCATCCATCTTCCAAAAACTTATCCTGGATAGAACCCTTAAAGCTGGAGCCTTTTCCCAGGCAGCACAGGACACAAGGCTGGGGGCCCCTGGATGAGATACCAGCAGGACACATGCGCACATGAAATAGGCAATTTGGACAGCCCAATTAGCCTAACTAGTGCCACCCTCACCATGAGAAGCGATGGGAAGCAGATGATGATGGTGATGAGGAATTAGCTTAACTGCACTTCAGAGTATAGCAGGAATAGTCCAGAGGGAAGCCCACGTGACAGATGTGAACAGGACATCACACAGATTTTAGACCCCCCTGTAAGTGTAACATCCACATTAAAACGAGGACCTCTGGCAGTGACTGTGGACCGAGCGGGGGGCTGCTCACTGACCCAGGTAGACGAAGTATGGGGCGGACATGCTCCCCACGCGAGAGGTCATGGAGCAGACGCCCACGGCGCTGTTGCGCAGCACGGTGGGGTACAGCTCCGCCGTGTAGGCATAGATGATGGAGAAGGCCACGGTGATGCCAAACTTCCCCAGCATCTCCAGGGTGATGGAAACAGGGACCAGATCTGTCCGGGAAACACCGTACACATTACCATAAGAGGCTGTCCAAACTTCTACAGCCAATCACATAGAGGCCTATATTCATACTGTATATTCATACAGTACGTATACACTGTGCTTCAAAAAAATGGAAACCCTTCCTATTTTTGCAATAACCTTTGATCCTTAGCCGATTTTGACATTTTTGGCCGAAGTACACCTTAAGAAAATTGTGACAAAACTTGTATTTAATTTGACTAATGTTCACAACGATAAGCATCAAAATCAGACAGCAAAGTCAGGTAACAGTCAATGCTGACAAAACAAGTCGTGTGGTTAGAGCAAGTGTTCAAAATGTCGTCCGTTAGTTTTCACACAGGCCAGCAGCCATTCAGCCAAAAATGATCAAAATTGGCTCAGGATCAACAAAGTTATTGCTAAAATGAAAAAGGTTTAGTTTTTCTGAAACACAGTTTACATGCATACAGTACTGTGCAAAAGTCTTAGGCAGCTCAAGAAAATATTTAAGGCTGTTTATCTGGGCAGTAATTGTATTTTTGCTCAGACAAAAAAACAAAACAAAATTTAACATTAGAATATATATGAATAAAGAGTAATAGAAAGACTAGTAAAAAGAACTTGTTCTGTTCTCTAAAATATTACCGATATCTGGTTGCACGGCTCGAACAACATAACTTTGGTTTCCAAACCTCCCCTTGAAAGAACCTCAGCCATTCCATGTATTTCTTAATTTTCACCACC
>JAACJT020000040.1:2458768-2480408 GCA_009936485.2 Gymnarchus niloticus | reverse complement strand
ACCCCATAAGAGGGGGGCACAGGGGAAAGTGAATGAGTAGAGCAGTGATTTAAGGTGGCAGAATAAAGGGTAATAAAGAATTAAAATAACAAGGGCCCCGGCATGACTATATATGGCAGCATAACTATGAGGGAGAGACCAGTGGGGACACAGGCATGACGAATCCTTGAACACCAGCACTCCAAAATCACACAGTACATGCGAAGCAGGAGTGACAGCACTGACAGAACAGTCAACATCCATGGTGGGTGGGAGCATCTCAGACTAGTTAGTACCATCATTAATTGCTAGTTCAGGATCCTCCGACCCACCATAGGTTTTGAAGCCTCATTTAACACTAGGATTGATTGGTTAGTTCAGGATACTCCCACCCACCACAAATTTTGAAGCCTCATTTGGCACCAACATTGATTGGTAGTTCAGGATACTCCCATCCACCATGGGTTTTGAAGCCTCATTTGTCCAACACTAGATACAAGAACAATTCTTAAGGAAGAGAAAAGAAAATGACTGAATTTCACTGACACCCCATTCTTGTACCGTTAGCCTCCTGTGCTGGATAAGTGATTGAAAGATAGGACAGATTAAATCACACAATTCCCTTCCCCTATCATGAACATTTTCAGCAAATGGGCTCATTGTTAAAATGCATTGGAACTAATGATAAATCATTAGAAATCCCCTCTTGCCGGCTCGTAGGGAAATACCTTGTTCATTGTACAAAGTTTCAATAGTAATTTTTAGGGAGTTGCCTGTGACCCTGATTTACGTCAATAGTGGACAAATATTGTGCAAATATACTGTTGCATGTGACGATTAATGAAGAGATTTCACATTTACGTTAGATCACGTGTTTTAATTAACCTCAGAAATACACTCTTCAGCCAAATACACGTCTCTTGAGATGGATCGCACATCAAATATTATTGCCTTCGAGCGAATGCTGGTGACATAACTACACGACATAGTCATAAGAAAACCAAAACAATGGTAGTGTTTTTGTTTGACTGTTCTAAGATTATCGGTGTGTTGTGTATGCCAACTGGGAAGTCTCATTGCTAGACCCTTTTAATTCTCTTTGAGAAGTCAATGCTGAATACCTTAAAGCAATGCTGCCACTTGCATTCATTAAAGGTATTTGTGAATTTTGCATGTAGTTAAATGAATAATCAATGACCAGGTTTGTCTGACACCGGTCTACAACACAGCTAACTCCCTATCGTCAGTAATTTACTTGTTTGTGACATGCAGTAGAATTCAGATTGGAATTTCATGATTGATGATTGCATACAGCATTCAAAATTACAGTTTCCTTATTGCAGATATTATGTCAATAATTAAAGCTATTGTTAATCCTGTGTGTAAACTGTTATTCCACAGTGAAACTGAAGTAGACAATTTGAGTTGATAGCTTCCCGTATCCAGCCGTCTTACCGAAGTTCAGGTAACCAGGTAATCTGGGACCTGTCTTTTAAGTCCGCCGATCACTCCTAGTTATTCAAAACCAAGACAGCGATAAAGACTGTGAACACTGAGTGGCAGAATAACCTGAAAAATTGCAGTTCGTTTTTTATTTCGGTCGAGGTTCTGGTTCCTTTGGTCCTGAGTACCAAACAAAACTCTCGGATCAGTAGGAACGAGTCAGTTAGTCCTGCCTAAGGTAAACACTAAAAGCAGCTTATAATTTTTACGCTGCTCTTAAATGGCAGCAGTTGACAGAGAACATTATAAGAGCCCCGACACTCGACACTTTCAAATCCAGGCTGAAAACGTTCCTATTTGAGCAGGCTTTCAGCTCCTCTTAGCAAACTGTTAGCTCTACTGCATTTCTATTCTGTAATGGCCTTTTTTATCCTCATTTATTTTCTGTTTATTTTTTACTATCATGCTCAATTTCCTCACTTTTATGTTTTAATCTTGTTTAGTATAGTCTGTTTTAAATGTATTGTTTTAATTACGTGTTTCATTTCCTTGTGGCTTATTTTTATCTCTGTAAATCACATTGAATGACCTCTGTGTATGATAATGTGCTATATAAATAAACTTGCCTTGCCTTTTCTCGGAGTCAAGCACCGGTTGTTGACAACATACTGGACTCCCATGAGCCCTTGTGTTCTCCCTCATATTTTCATGGTTACTATTGTTCAGCTGGAGCACTGCAGTCTCACACTTTCACGATTGGGGGCTCAAATCCTTCCTTGTGCTCTGTGTGAAGTTTGCATGTTCTTCCCACATTTGCGAGCATTTCCTCTGGTTACTCAGGGTTCCACGTGCAGCCCAAAAACATGCAGTTAGGTGCATTGTTGTCTGAATTGTCCCTAGCGTGCGAGTGAATGTGTCTTTGTGCAATCTGCGTGACCTCAGTGGAAACATCCAGTTGTTGAGGCTTACCAAGTTAGCGATTGTCAGGTTTTGAAGCCTCATTTTGCACCAGCACTGATTAGTCAGTTCAGGATACTCCCACCCACCCTGGCATTTGAAGCCCCATTTAACACCAGCACTGGTTAGTCAGTTCAGGATACTCCCACCCACCATGGGATTTGAACTTAATTAGTCCTATCACTAATCCAAGTCACTTTGTTCTCGGACAATGTTGAATCGATCACTCTTTGTTCACAAAGGTCATAATCCCATGCGTCCTGTGATAGATTACCCTCCCATCTAGTGTGTCCCCAGCCTTGTGCCCAGTGGTACCCAGGATAATCTCAAGTGTCCCCCCAGGGAAAAGTGCACCATCTTCTGTAGGGGAAAGGTGAAACTGACGTGTCATCAGCTGTCTTTTGCTAATGGCAAAATACTTGAGTATTATTCTTCTATGTTCAGCTTTGACAAATGATTGTTTCGTTTTAAGAATGAACCACAGTGTCACCTTTAAGTTTGCACACTAAACCAAACAAATGACAGTTTTTAGGTGGCAGTAGATCTCCAGTACTCTGTTTCATTAAAACCAACCAATACATTAAATGATGGGGGGGGGGGGGGGGCTTTCTAAGCCACATACCAGTTAACAGCATTACCTTTGCAGGGGGAAGATTTCGGAAATGCAAATTTAGCCTGACTTCTTTAATGAGCATGCTTTATAGACGTGTTTTAATGGAGTAAGGATAAGGAATTCTTATCATATAGCATGGAAAATGTCACAATGGACAAGCATGGATTCCGTACAGATTTGGCCATTTAACTGATCTTGAGAATATGGTGTTTTTAGTAGATAATGACTAGTAAAACTGGGCTTTTTGACATCTTTCCTAAGAGAGTTGTGATGTCCATTCATGAAGTCAGGACTATAAACAGTATGAAGAATAATTACAATGAAAAAGTCTAATTAATACTCCAGGGCAGCTTCTTAAACTTTGAGTGATGACGCAGTTTGGGTTGTGAATGTCTTTGCGATGACTTAGCTATATGTGTCAGCTGTCATCGCGGTCCTCCTCTTCACCCCTGCACTACAGCATGGTATTATCACATTTCTGTCTTGTGCAATCTCTGATCACAGATGTAATCATGTATATCAAATAAAAGTGGCTTGATTTATAACAGAATTTTCATATAAGTGACAGCCCCATGTAAAATCATATTTGGCAGAAATGTGACTCACTTTCAAAGTTCAAAGCTCCCATTCTTCACTACGGTTGTGTTGTTTGATTTGATTAATGGAAGAATGATTGATATGATTGTCCAGGGGGTGTCCGTGGGGAGTACAACCATCAGACATGCTAGAGTGTGTTTCACTTCAAAACAAGTGCACTGTGTATAGAAGACATGTATCCAGTATCCAGTTATTTTCAGGTTTTAATGCAATGCATTGCCAAATCATCACGATAGACTTGAGGTATCAGTTCTCCAACAAAGAAATATTAGGAAGAAAGATATAATACTGCATGTATCTTACATTTCTGTTAAACATGAAGTCAAACTAAAGGGATCCTGAGGATATATCAAGAGAATCAAACTAGGTAACAAAGGTAATCAAGTAGGGAAAACAAAAAACAAATAATAAAAAAAACTTTGCACATGACAGAATTCAACAAGTCTGACACCGGGTAAATCAAGAGCAGATCAGCCCATCAAAGCAGAGCATTCATCAAGAAGGTGTGTAACCTTTAACAGGAATTGTCATTTACCAAAGTGTTTTGTGCAAAAACATCAGACACACAAACCAAGCAACAGACTAACAACAGCTAAGAAATGTGACTGGACTAGAAATACAGCAAGCCGAATTACATGACTGTGGCAGTAGGGGGCGGTGTAGTGTAGGACGGCCCGTGAAAATGACAAGCCTTCCAAAAACAAGAACGAATCCCTGTTTGCTTGCCCTGTATTCAGGTCCTTTCATGCAGATGCTTAAAAAAATGCTGCGCTAAGCTGCAAGACAACTACTTAATTACATACTTCAAACTTGAATGAAAGGTTTTAGCTGCATTACAGAATCATATACATCTTCTTCTTCGGCTCTAGTTTCCATCTATCCATCAATTGTCCTCTGCTTCTTGAAGCAAACAGAGCTTTGTTATTGTAGGCTTCCGCTAACCTGAAGTCATCTCCATAGTATACCATTAATAATTCAATTTCATTAGGTGCTTAAAAGTGGCTGTCAATACAATGAAGGTTATAGAACCTGTTGCTTAGGGATCATTAAAGAAATATTTAAATGTAAAGTACATGCTAAGTACAAATGTGCTGATATTTTTGGACCTGGCTTCAAATTATTCTGGATTCATCACAACTTCTGTATTTTTGAGATACTACGCATGTAGAGGAGAACTGAGCTGTGTCAGGGAAGCTAAGGGTCAATTACTCTGCTAGGAAACACATTACCTGCCGTGACTGACAACAAAGGTCTTTACATTAAGTTAGATAAGTAGCCTTTTATTGCTCAGGGAAAAAAAAAAAAATGCGTGCAAATTCTACTTGGCTCATGTACTCTCAAGGTGTTTCGGCTGTGATTCGCCATCTTGCTCTTTAACATTTTTTCATTCAGCGTTCCATAATAAGCTCAACTTTAAAAATGAAGAAAACTACCAACTTCATGTGTCCCTGCTGTGACTAATACAGCACATGTGGGAAATATTTTAGCGTACCGTACCTTTTCACCGGTTTGTTTTTTGACTAAATACTTAATTGCACCTTAATAATAAAATTACTGAAAGCTCGCGCAAATGCATTCATTTCTCTAGTTGTTTCTCCATTTTTTTGTTCCTATTTTTCAGTAATAGCCTAACAGGTAGCTTTCTCCGTGGGGCATGTTAAATGATCAGTAAATGATCAGATCGCTTTTAACAGGTTCACGTTCAGATTGTCTACCTTGGAGTCAGGGTTATTATAGTGGACGAAAGACTAAAACTAAAATTGGGAGTGGACGAGCAATTTCGTTAACTATAATAAAAATAAAAACGACAGTTTTTTTTTGTTTGTTTTTGTTTTTTAACGAAAACTAAATAAAAACTTCATTTGACCCTGCAAAACGAACTAAAACGAAAATGGAATTGCAGGTAAAATCAACTTCGTTTTCGTTGTTTCATTTTTGTTGAGTTTGACTTCTTGACATAACGGGCCACTTCCTGAAGGTGGCAGCATTAGCGGATGCTGTGGCAACTGCAGAATAGGCCGTTTTCACGGGTATCTATGACGACTTCCTGCCAGTTTCTTGCTGGGATAATCAACTTCCTGTTGAATGGTGACCGGCAAACACAACGGAGCGCTCTAGAGTCTTGTTCAGTTGTTCTCTCAAAAATCTTCCCAAACTGACCGTGACATGTGTTACACAATTAGTGGAGCGCAACATGTCATCAAAAAAGCTTGAAAAGGGATACAAATATTTTCATGAAAATGATCTTTTCGACTGCGAAGTGCTCTCTTATTAATGCTATTTTGCTAGCTAGCATCATATGCCATACTAATTTATGAATGGATTTTCTTTTTCTTTCTAATTTTCTTTAAAGTGAATAGTGTGTAATGTGCTTAAATTAGTCAGCCTTCTAGTTTCATTCTTTCATCCTAGCTTTTTCAAGATCTATAAATCAGCACTTTCCTCATAATACCTGAAAAAATAAAACTAAGGCTAAAACTAAATAAAAACTAAACTAAAACTAGCAAATTCCTCAAAAATAAAACTAAAACTACTTATGCACTTATTAGACTAAAACTAAACTGAAATAAAAAAACAAACTGAAAAGCTAAATAAAAACTAATGAAAATTTCAAAACTATAATAACAGCTTGGAATGTCGTAAGACGTAATGAATGAAGCCCCAGATTAGTCCAAAGTACCATTTAGTTCTGTATCTAACATGTTTTAAATAACGTTATTTCCATTTTTTGTTTTAAACCAATATTTCCGATATTTGACCATAATATTAATAAAAAATATTTTCCGTGAAGCGACGTTTTACAAAATATTGTTTTTTACTATTGTAATGGACATCCTATATGAGGGAATCTTTACCGGATTGTCATTTTATATTCAAATACTTTCACTAGTTTCAAGGGTTGCCCCTGGACACCCAAGATTTTATGTTAGTGCCCCAAAAGCATTTGACTGTTTTGTCTGTTGATAGGCTGCTAATACAGGAATAAATAATTCCCGTTTTCCGAAGTGAGTGTCTAGCCTTACTAAAGACAAACACGGAAAACAAGAAATACCTGTCTCACTGAAATAAAAAAAAATTAAGATTTTATTTGCCATTGCAAACGATGCATGAAAAACACTGCTAGGAACTCCCACACTTCCATATTCTAACCGCTTGTCCTGGTCCGTTTTGCAGGGCAGCATGGAGAACAGGGCAAAAGGCTGAGGTACACCCTGGACAGGATGCCAGTCCATTTTAGGGCATGCGCACAAACACTAAACTAACTTCAGAGACACAAGTTAGCCTAACTGCATGTCTCATTGGCTACATGTCTCATTGGCTACAGATGGAAACCTGTGCAAAGCTGGCAGTACACACAAACACAACAAGTCTGATTTGAAACCGCAACCCGAGATGTTTGGCAACCACTTGCTAAAATAAAATTAAGCCCTGTTTTGTTAATTGTAATTAAAAGTTAATTACAGTGGTTGGTCAATTTTAGTGCCATGCCAGTAAAGATTAATTATGACTGGTTAAGGACAGTTACTTTAAATTGTGTGTGAATGAGAGGGAAGACAGTGGAATGGTGAGGACGCAGGGAGTAGAGTTGGTGAAGGTGTATGAGTTTAAATACTTGAGGTCAACAGTTCAGAGTAACGGGGAGTGCGGAAAAGAGGTGAAGAAGAGAGTGCAGGCAAGGTGGAGTGAGTGGGAAAGAGTGTCAGGAGTGATCTGTGACAGACAGCTACCAGTAAGAGTGAAAGGGAAGGTCTACAAGATGGTAGTGAGACCAGCTGTGTTATATGGGGTGGAGATGGTGGCACTGCCTAAAAGACAGGAGGCAGAGCTGGAGGTGGCAGAGTTTAAGATGTTAAGATTTGCATTGGGTGTGAAGAGGATGGACAGGATTAGGAATGAGTATATTAGAGGGTTAGCTCAGGTTGGATGGTTTGGATGCAAAGCCAGAGAGGCGAGATTGCGTTGGTTTCGACGTGCAGAGGAGAGATGCTGGGTGTATTGAGAGAAGAATGCTGAGGATGGAGCTGCCAGGTGAGAGGAAAAGAGGAAGGCCAAAGAGGAGGTTTATGGATGTGGTGAGAGAAGACATGCAGGTGGTCGGTGTGATAGAGCAAGATGCAGAGGGCAGGAGGAGATGGAGGCAGTTGATCCACTGTGGCGACCCCTGATGGGAGCAGCCAAAAGTGAATGATGACTGTTAATTGCTCAGCAACGAATAGTAACTCATTTTAGATTTTCTTAAAGGGTGATACCTATTGAAACTCATTATTTAAAATGTGGATAATGAATATAAACACCGTCCTCCATTTCTGCAATCCATTTTTAAAGCCATTTGGGTACAGAGGGTCCAGTGTTTCACCCTTCGTAAAAGAAAGCAGGTCCCTTGATTAACCTGACACAACCCTCCGCAATCAGCTGCCAAATATTGCGTCCCAGCGAACTGGGTTCAGAAGCCATGTCTGTTCATGACGGAAACTCTATTGGCCTAAAAGATAAGGTCTGTAGTCATAAAAATTCAAATGGCATTTCAACTTTAGTCTGTTGCCTGAAAAGAAACTACAGTAACTAGCAGGGAGGGTGTACTACAATCCTATCTGGATAAACACCTCCATAGAGGCACCTTTTCTTAAAAATGTATTCATTAAAGCAATATCAGGGGAAGGATCCAAACATGGTTTGGTTTTTACAGATCATTATGCTAGATGGAAGGTGTCATCACATCTGTAAAGCACCCTGGGCGTCTGGTCAGGATCCAGGTTCACTACAACTCTGGATAAGAGATCATGGAACATGCATGGATCATGTGATACTGGCATGTTCTCTGTGTTAGATGCTTAGTTATTGAGTTAATCATTTATGTCCCATTATATCAGGATATTACATTGTCAAATCACAGTGTAAAGAACGCCAGACGTTACAATATTGTAAAAAAAAAATCAAGCAGGCTAAGGAGTACAATTTATTCTGTAGAAAAATAACGTTTTTACAAATATACAATTATATACAATATGACCCCCCCCAAATTTCTGGAACTGATAAAGACATATACACATCCTGAGAAAATCATTATACCTCATAGCTAATTATATTCCAATTGGCAAGCATACACACAAACAGGTTTAAGATCACAATCCTGACAATCTTCTAAAAGGAGAAGCATCACAAATCACCTTTGTGTAATGTTTCTCCTGGGACCTCTCACAGACAACATGGTTCTTTGGACCGTTGGCTCAAAACGGATTGCAGCCTTCCATGTCCATCTGCTAAGAGAACCTGTTCACATTTTGTTTCATCACAGCCTTGGGTTGTAGTTATTTTGTATAAACCCAAAATACTGCCAGTTCAAACTTACTGGTCGTCCCGAACGTACAGTGGAGATACCAGAAAATATATTTAACGTGACCAGCCACTATCTTTCTCTGCTTATCAGATTGGTTGGTTCATCCTTCTCGTTCTGATTGCCAATAGAAATCACGCACTGAGGTTTGTGGCAGAAAGTGCAACACTAAAAACAATCTAAATGCATAAGTGATACATAGCTATATCAGTATAAAAAGTTTGATTTTTTGGCATGTTCGTTCCTAATTCACACATTTCATATGTTCAAAGTTGTGCGACAGTTTAATGGTTATGTAATGTAAAGTGCACTTGTCATCCAGACACAAGCAATAGCAGAGTTTTAAAAACCACAACTGCTGAAGTCTGATATCAGCGCCGTGTTTTAAAAGAAAGGTATATCATCTAAAAAGTTGCAATCTCTATTGCATATACCCATTACTGTAACGGACGAGAAGATCTCAGGGTATGTACGATTCACGCTCCTGGGACATTCAGTGTGGGCAGCATATTGGCTGCCCCATAAAGAAATTCATGCTGCTGCTGGTGTCATAGTCGTTAATCCCGCCGCTATTTTCGGAATTCAGTTCAGGGTAATATGACAATTCATTCTCTGGCCCTAGAAAGGAAACAAGAAATAATGAAAAATATGCTTAGATTATATATTTTCTAAACATAATATAGAAAGTCTAATGATCAGTCGCTCATTCCTGTACTGACTAAAGCAGAAACATTCTGTTAAACATGTAAGAGAGCACAATACACAAATTGTTTTTTTGCTAGCTACAAACAATTTGTACACACAACACAGCAAAGTATTACCCCAAACTAGCTAGGCATGAACCCAAGTCTGGTCCTCCAACGGTCACCATCGAAAGCTATGTGTCATGCCCTGCCTCCCTGCCCCTTCTGTGTTTCCCCAGCATGGCCTAATGGGAAACACCTTTTCTGCATTTTCCCCTCGTTAGTTGTCTTTAAGAGTGCTTCCCAGTCCTGCTCGCCCCAGGCCAGTCACTAATGTCATCCCAGTGTGATTCCTGCCTGTTCCTGCCCCTCTGTTTGACCCCTGGTGGTCCCCTGTTTTATGTTTTGAGCCTTTTTGCCTTTGGATAATAACCTTTGTGCTACTTTCTACTGGCTTCCCTTCATCAACACGACACTACATCACATCAAGCTTGTATACATTTAACTCATATTCTCGCCGGCTTAATAAGTCTGGATAAGACTCAATGCAGTTAGTTACATGCATGGTTTAATTACTCGCAAGTTGATTATACATGGCTGGACTGGCACGGTGTAGCGAATCAAAGAATGAGACGAAAATCTTTGCTAACTGAAGCTTTAACACAGCCACCAAATGAATGAATGAACGAACGAACGAACCAGGGGAGTGCTAGAAACGATACCATTTTTGATTGATGTGTAGGCAGGTGACTGCTCATACAAAAATCTAGATGAGCCTGACACCGGCTCAACATCAGCTAAAATTGACATGATTCATCTATCAGCTAAAATTGACATGATTCATCTCCATTACCTGCTGCTTTTCTCAAGACAGCCTGTTGTAAGTCGTGTTTATTTTCTAAGTGCCACAGTTACTTGATCATCACAACGAGCTGCAATGGTGTACGAAATAAAATCTTCACAGGAACTGATTTCCCCCACTAGTGGGTCTTTCTTTCCCTTTGAGGAAGACAATAGCTACCAACGCCCCACTTCCCTACAACAGAAATTTGCCTGGACCTGATGGCTGGAGGGGTTGACAACATCACGGCACCATTGAACAAGGCAGTGGCATCCTTACCTGAGTAGAAGCTGTCCTGACTATGGCTGGAATCTGCTGCTCCCACCTCATTACTGAGGAATCCTTTACCGTCTATGTTGCTTTGGTGCCATTGTTCTTGTTCGTAGGCCAGCTGAAAAAGTGACGTCACCAAAATAAATCTTTGTCTCGAATTACATTTAACGCATGTCTGTATTTCCACTAATGCTAGACAGAGTATATTCGTAGAGATCGTAAAATTTATCGACGTCAGACTCACATCGATGAGAACGGATTCATTGTCACCAAGACCTGAAGACAGATTAAACAAAATTAGGATTATATCATCTCTGACCGTTATTAATGAGGCGGGTAAATTAATTTTTTAATATACAGTTAATTAAAGCATTCATTTCATAGAATGGTTGATAAAATAAGTCAATCACAGTATTGAGCATTCACGTCAAATTCTACCACGTAAGCTATGCTTAATTCGAAAGGCCACTCCCCTGATCTTACACTACCTGTAGAGGGTATGGGGGATACTTGGAAATGGAAATCATTTGTGCTGTCGGCGTTCTGTGCAGTTGTCGTCACCGGCGAGGACCATTCTGAAAAGTCTTCCTCATTGCCATACTGGTGCGATGAACTGACTGCAGATGAAAGGGAAAGGTCAGCTCGCAATATAATAGTCGGCAAATGGTCCATCGTGTACCAAGGAATACGTGGATGCTGTTCAAGCTGACATAAATAGTCTAGCGTTCAGTTTGGGTGCTTTTAGAGGAAACTCACCATCACTAAGGAATAACTATCACGGTGGCAAAGAGACCAAAATTAAGCTTGGTGACCAATGTATTTAAAAGTTAGACCCACCTAGGTTCTCAGAACTGTCCACTGTTCTTTCTTGCATGGGTTCATCTTCCATAGCTGTCTCTCTGTCGTGGGGTTTGCAGTCCATCTTGTCAACATTTCTGTCAGACTCATTGCCCTGAAATCAAGCAAGAGGTTTGTACTCCATGAATAAAAGAGTGTGGATTTTTATATTTCAAATGGCCCGTATTGGCAGAACGGTCCTCTCTCTGCATTTGGAAATAACATTGGGTATGAAGAGAAGATCTTCACTGAAAAGTTATTTCAAAGGAGAACTTGCCTTGGTCTTTCTCTTGACATCTTTTGTCCTTGACTTCTTCTCTGTACAAAGACAAGAAATTTCTTTAATAACTTTGTGAGGCAGTCATTTGAACAGCTAGAGATGGGACAGATGAAGCTTCAACTGAACTAGCCAATCAATGCTGCCGATAGTTCAGGATACTCACACCCACCACAGGTTTTGAAGCCTCATTTCGCTCCAGCATCGATTGGTTAAGTCAGGATACTCCCACCCACCACAGATTTTGAAGCCTCATTTAGCACTAGCATTGATTGGTCAGTTCGGGATACTCCCATCCACCATGGGTTTTGAAGCCTCATTTGTCCCATCACTAGTGACAGCTCAACTGTTCTCCTACTGTCTACTAATGGTTACTAAGGTGCCATTGCAAAACAATTCTATTTAACACTGTGGGAATGCAGAGGAATGTTTTTACAACGTGCATTCTTGTTAGCATAGCCGTGTACCTTTCTTTTTGCTAACAGCCTGCAACATTCTGTAGACACGCACTGCATCGGAACCCTTGTTGACACTCCGGTCTTTCACTTCTTCGATGTCTGGGAGGGAATTCATGGCACACCGAAAGTTGGCCTTCCATGTTTTCGGATCGGGTTTGGTAATGCCCGGCTTGTATTTCCCTTAGAAAACCAGCATGGATATCAGGTTCACATCTGAGGCATAGGAATCGCTGAGATTCCTCAGACATGCTTAAGTTGAATTTATGTCCAAGCTACACATAAGTGAAGAAGTCAGCCAATTCATACAAAAGCTGAGCAAGCACATTACACACCAGTGTCTTGCTCACCTGTGTGAATTGCCCACTGCATAAAGAGAGAGGCATCTTTGCCAATATCCCAGCCATGACGAGCTGCATGCTTCCACGGAATGGAGAACATTTTGTTTTCCTTTGAACAACAAGCAAACAAGCATAACCTGTATGAAAACGTTTGGGTCTGTTAAAACATTTCAGACCAGATGAACCGACACAGAGAACGTCTCCTGCACCCTACCTGGTCCACCCATCTCAGTCCCTCAACTTCCTGGGATTCAATTTTCTGCTCCAACCAAGGTCTCATTCTCATTCGTTGCACGGGCATGATTGCTATATGAACATGGGCGATCAATAATCAAAATAATAATGTTATAATAATGTTTCTCCGTGTGTATACGTCTTGTTTTCATTTTTTTTTTAACAAAGTGTGGCAAAGCATCAGCGACTGCAGTTTTATAGCCAGGCTGTTAGCGGAAATTATATGTGCCTGCTGGTGTCAGATTACCAGCAACGCAAAGCAAAACCGTGTAGATAATAAAACACAAAATACAGTTCTTTTCTAAAAAAAAATCCGAAAACTCATAGCCGTAGATTATCTGCAAGTAATGTAACTGGAGAGAAACAATTCTATTTGCATCACTGCAACTGTTTCTTAACCCCAGTGTCAAAACAGATACAGGAGCGCGCGCGCGCGCGTGTGTGTGTGTGTGTGTCTCAGAGTATGTTGATTTAACGTTAAAGTTTTACGTTCACGGTCGTATACTGCTGTATAGATAAATTACAGCTGTAGACTGGAGCATTCGATTAATCAGTACATTTACTGTAAAGCCACTGTAATATTCGACTCGTAGCGATGGCCACTTGCATTAATTGCTCTTGTTTTCTTTTACTAATGCGACCCCGGAAGGTGTGAATATAGCGTGCGATTTTCTTTTGTAAAGTATCAAATACTATATATAAATATACATATAATAAAATTTGACGTCGTGGTTTTACGAAAGTTTTTAGCTCGGGTGAAGGGGCCTCCGCTTAATCGCTATCGGCATTATCGTGTACACAAGATAGTTTGCCGGGAACAACTTGTAATACTATTCACTTTGCTTCAGACTTTGCAAAATAATTACTTGCTAATAAATCGCATCAAATGAAACAACTGCACATTGGACATTCTTGATCAAACTAAATAACATAAGAAATACATACATTTTGAAGTGCATATACAGACACGTAACTTTTTAGTCAAGCTTCTTGAATAACGTGAATATATTTGTCCACGTGACTGCACATTTTCGCAATATATCAAAAAGGGATAATTGTAGAAGTGACTCCCCATGATAAAATAAGAAAAAAAAAATCAAGGTTCTAGAGTTATACTTGTCACATGTACACAGAGGTTTCCAGTGTAATGTATTTGTTAAAACAGTTTTAATGAAGTACTCACGCTGAGTAAGTGCAGTGCTCCCTACTCCGCTATTACTGAAGCTTCGCTCCGCTGAAGTGCGGACGCGCGCGCGGCCCCCTTTAAATATCGACTGGTTTTCCCCGAGCCTGACTCAAAACCAGCCTGCCGCTGCCGCGCATGCGCACTCCCCTCCCGGCGACACTGCGCACTCCACCGCCTGATTTCCGAGAAATCATGTCTTTGTTCGCAATGAACTGCTATGGAGGAGGAAGTAATATATTGAAAAAAATAAAACTATAGACCAAACCTATGCACGCAGACAAGCGAGCAAATGTGTGTGCGTACGTGCATGTCAAACTAATCAGGCTACTATGTTTAATAGTCCCGAAAACCCGATTATACAAATATTTTCCTTTACTTTGCTGTTAACCGAATATAATTTCTGATTACATTTCGGTGGCAGTATGGTTAACCGGATTATGGATATGAAAAATGGATTAGACCACTTGCAAAATATAATAATTTTTGTAATCTGAAGCGCATATTTTGGGTTTATGCGTTGATAATTTTGAACTGACGCAGCCTCCCTGTATTTCCAGGAACTGTTGTAGAATTTTTTTTTTTTTTTTTAACGTCTCTTTGTTTTTTGGGGTTTTTCAGACAACAATGCACTTTAATTTGTGAATTGTTTAACAGTTATTTGTTGTAGTCTGTACATGTCCAGTAGAGGGCGACAGCGCATCACATTACATTAAGTTGCGTCCACGCCAGTAGGGCACATTACTACACGAAAAGTCCCGGCCTTTCTGAAGACGAAAAACCTCAAGGGGCAAACCAAACATGCCAATTATTGTGTTTATGCCATTAATCATTGCGGATTCCGGGTGAAGTAATATGTGGGCGTATGCTGAACATAAGCTAAGTTGATGAGTCCTGTAGTGTTGTATGTGGTTACAGTTCATACGTATAATTCGTACACTGACATTTTCAAGCATGTTGTGTAGTACACTTAGGCGAAGTATTCAACAGAACTTTTAATACGTAAACCAACATAATCTTTGGACTCAACATATTTCTTCCTCGTCATCTCCAGCTCACTTTCTCGCCATCTGTACCTATTGTACGATTGTATTGTATTGTATTGTATTGTATGCGTGTATGAATGGAACACAGCAGACCCGTGTAAGAAAATCATGTTTTTTCTCTCAGTATGGCAGGTGGAGTTTACCAACTATTCTAGTTATTAAAGTCGCGATTAGTGTTGTCTTAGTTATTAATTCTGCTATTTGTTTAAAAATGTTAACTTACAGATAAGTATATATGACATGTAGGCTTCAAATCCAACTGCTTTAAAATGATATCGAATGACTTCGGAATATGTAACTAATTTTTGGGTTTGAAAAGTGTCTACGTGCCTTTCCTGTAACCTTTGTGTCTTCCTTCCATCCTGGGTGTGTGTGCCTGTGTGCGGCTTTATGTGTTTGTTTATTGGCTAAACTAAAGCCAAAGGAAATAATTCCCAAAGATAAGAGTATTTTGGCTAAGGCAGCTATCCAGCTGGGCCACGGAGAGGCATTTTTCCCAGTGCTTCCTGAGGTTAAGGTCGCAAGAACTGTCTCCCTTTTACATTTCCTTTTTACATTGGGCAGGCAGCTTCTAGAGTTAAATAGTCCCATTAAATAAAAGCACGGCACACGGAACACTGAAGGTGCCTTCGTATGTCAGCACAAACATAACTCAGAAATGTGTGCATAGATATAGACACATGGACTGATATCTTTAGACGGGATTCTGAAAGTGCTGTGAATGTTGATGTCATACCTCGCAGTTCCAGCATCTCAGAAATGACTACCATCCTTTGATTTTCACTCACTACGGTGTCTTGCGTTTACAGAGCGTGGTATGAGGAACAAAAAGTGTCAAGTCAGTGGCATATCTGTGGCTGAAAATGCCTTTCTGAGAGAGGTCACATAAGTATAGCCAGACTCATTAAAGCAAACAGGAAGTACAAAAATAACAACAGTATTTCTAGAGCGGCTTCTCTAAATACACAACCCATCTACCTTAGAAGCAGTCCGGAAAACAAGAATGAATGCTGCCCAGTACTCACCATGTGTACCTAATAAAGTGGTCACTGACTGTATGAATGTAAATACCCAGCCGTCTTTCAACAGCTTCTACAGTCCGGGGTCACTGTCAGCCTGGATGCTAGCAATGCTAAATATGCTGAATTATAATGGGTGGCTTGGCGCATTACTAAGAAAGGGGGTCCAGACAAAGGCAGTTATTGTGCTGATTAACTCGACAACATTTTGCCGTATTTAATGGGATAATGGGATTCAAATAGCTGTCCATCGTGGAAAGCACGATACACGAAAGGGTTAAAGTTACCCACCCCCTTTCATAGCGGCATGTATAAATTGGAAAATTCGGCTCGTTTGGTTCTGTTGATTTGCTTCGCCTAAAGCCACTGTGAAGAGATAGTAATGCTTTTAGGTCTTGTCCATCCACTCTCTTCAAAGTCTGATGCCCCGCCTTCCCTGCCCACCTCCAATAACTCCTTTGTAGGGATTCCCAGCAGGGCCATCCTTTCTTTCGCCATCCCTGTTTCTCTTAAAGCGTGGTTTGGACAAGTGCTGTGGTTTTCTCATATTAATCCAAAGACAATGCCGTGGTCCTGATTAGATGTAAATTGCTAAGCAGATGTTTTTATCCAAAACAGTACTTGTAGCTTGATATTTCACTAGATGAATTCTTGTCTTGTCTTCTAGGTAGAAGAACAAGACTTTCTCCAGGACTTACATGATGTCAGGTTTTTACCTGCCAGATAGCCTCTATGGTGTTGCTCCTAACCCTATTTGAGTTTACGGTGATGGCCAGAACACTTCCTCCCATTAATTCTAAAGCTATGTTGCTTCTCTAAGCCAGGACTCTGATGGTGTTATACCTTGACTGGAGATTTCTTCAGTTTGTGGTATTTCAGCACATGGGGTTGGGCTGAACCGATCATCCGTTTTCCAAGCTGCTTAATACTATTCAGAGTTGCCTGGAGCCGATCCCAGGCAGCCTTAGGACACGAGGTTGGAGACATCCTGGATGGGGTAGAAGACTACACAACAGTAACATTTAAAATGAGCCAGTATTTGAATGTCTGATCATTTGGATGCCGGTTGTTTATCTAATTCTCTCTCCTTATATCAAGATGACGCCTGTCTCTATTTTGCCCTTTTGTAGTTTGCCTACAGGCATCATTGCAAATGGTAACACGTTGATGCACTAAGGCAAGGTGAACAAACTCATATATTGGTACGTTAACAATAAACAAGGAGTTCACCAACGTCAAATGACAACTGATTTTACTATTCCTTCAGCTGTAAAAAATCAGTGGTGCAGGTGTGGTTGATTCCTTCAGATTTATCGGCATCTCCGACATGTAGATGCCAACACATGCATTTCCTGAATAAAGCATCGCCCTTAACATTCTAGAAGAATTCCACCAAGCCACTAGAGAAGTATTGTCACATCCTCCATCACTATTTGGTCCCTGCTGCAAGACCAAACTGGTAACATGTCGTCAAATCCGTAGTCAGTCAACGAATGTCTACACAATAACTGCAGGTGAGTTAGAACCCAGGACATCACCTACTCGCTATGTTTTTCGAAGACTCATTCTTGGGAAATGCTAAAGGTCTACCAAACCTAGGACCGGTTTCTATTTGTAGAGCTAAATTCTTCGAGCTACCTCAGTGGCCAACAAGAATCCCTCATTATAATGGCATTCCATTTACCAGTACCCAGTCCTCCAACCTATTAATTACAAACAGCTACTGTCTTTCTCCGTATTGTCACGTTTACATATTTTCAATCGTCTGTTTTTTACTGATCTGGTTTTCTGACCTATATTTTTGTAGTTTTCTAGTTATCGTCCATTTGTCTGTTAAAGCACCGCCAAATGACCCACGCTTTTCCTATATGGTTTAATTCCATCTGGGGTGCTGAAGAGCGTGACTCGGGCACTGGCGGACAGGACGGAGAGTTTATTAATTTTGAGGATATGCACTTAGACACCTTTAAAGGTACCGAATGCCACTTTTATACCTTTCAACATCCGCCCTTCAAAAAGTTCCTGCGCAGCCCTGGGTTTTAGTCTCACACTCCACCCCGTGAAAAAGCACTGCCTTACAGCCAATCACAGGTGTACCAATGGGCTTGTTTTCTGATCGCGGCTCTCTTTAAAGGCACGAGATGTTTTTCAGATGACATTTTCATATGTGAAAAAAATGAGAACGTGAAGAAGGAACTGACTTTCACGTGTGAAAAATAATCACACAGTTTCAAATGTGATTTTTCGAAAACCACGTGTTTTGCCAGCCAAGTGACAGTGGATCATGTGAAAGCTGCAGTTTCTCCTCGGTGGGGGATGTGTACACCCCCACAGCAATTCGCAGTAGAACTAAAGCTGCCCCTGCACTCACTCTTTCCAAGTCCTTTTAAATTTTAAACCTCACCTCCGGATTCATACCTTTACTGTCAAACAATCAGGATTCTCAACGGACAAAACAAGGCCAGTGCTTAAATATGCAGATTTCAAACGCTTGAGCTCACAAAGCCATGTTTCGTACATGCTTTTAAAACGACATACCAATAAATGACTTTATTTATGTATTTTTAAATGCAATGCTACAATAATTGAGTCATTTTACATCGAACTGATAACGTGCCAGTCGGCAATCACTCTGTTTAAATTTAAAATGTAACCATGTTTTAATAAGATTAATGTAAGGACATTGATCGCCAGATACGGTCAACAGGGAGTGAACAAAAACGCTGAACATTATTTTTTATTCTTTAAATTGCACCGATAGAGCTTGTATCTAAAAATCAAAGCACACATCCAGCGGGTCCAGCTGTCACGGTTCTCTTCTACAAGCTTGTCACCAGCATTCCCTTAACAGGCAGCTCGTAGTTAGATGAACGCGTCCCTCTGATGCAGCAAGTGGTCAGGTATTACCGGAGTTTCCTGATCATGGCCGTCTTGATGAAGTCATTCGCGTGACTTTAGGGCAAAGCAGGTGGAGAGACAATCAAAAACACGGAGAATAAAATTCAGTCAGCCGAAAAGCAGAAATATGCATTCCGTCTTAAAATATGATAAAACTTATTAATAATTAAGTATAAAATACTGATCAAAAATCGAAGTCGGATATTAAAAAATGCACGTTGACAGTGACAATGTATTTGCGTCTTATGCGGGAATGTAAAAATAAATTTGCCGATGATAACTAGCTTCCGAATTGCATGCGTAACCCGGGCAACCAGGACCGGCATCCGCCTCTGCGGGGGACGCGCGCCGCTGTGCAGCTGGAGGAGGATGCTCAAGGTTAAACGGAGACGGGCGAGTGGGCGGAGACGCCGCGCGCCACGTGACCAGAAGCGCCGGCCCACTTTTTCCCCGGGGGTGACGTCATCGGCAGCATGGACCCTTTCTTAGCGCGTTGTCGCGTGCTTACTCACGGATCCCCTGTGCGTCCAGCCACAATTCTACAAATCACTTACGTTTATACATAAACATTTAGCCAGTAGGATAATAATGACATTTAACTGCAGTATGCCAAGGCATTTTCTAATTATCTCGTTTTAGTGAATTATAAAATACATTTGATCATTTGTATGTTAAAATCGTACTAGCTAATAATTGACGGACGCAGGTCTTTCATAAACTGTGCATCATAATCTGCGTGTCGTTGTACACTGCAAGAATGACAACCATACGTCCATTTACCCTATGAATCAGTCTTTGTATCACCTTGCGTTGAGGGCATGTTTTTTTGCACTGGCAGGCAATTTTGATGTATATTACTGCCATAAATGACGCGAGTCAAAAAAACTCAGCACTACATTGATTTGGCACCATAAAATTTTGATGACGGGCGCAGCCATCACACGAAATATAGGGATCAAAGATCTCACGGTAGCGTTACAGGTTCGTCGTTGGAAGGCCGGACGATCCCTAATATTATCACTCAGTGCTTCTCAGCTAATCCCCCAGATCGTCCCAGAGCTGCTGCAGTCGATGCTGCAGTTTTCAGCTCTCTTACTACACGCGTTCTTTGCTGCGACAGCGAGTCAATGAAAGAGACATGCTCGCCTTCGTTCTCGTTTCTGGGTCTATCTGGATTGTATTAGGTAAGTTTATCTACATTTCTGTTGCTTTCCTTATCCATGTGGCAAGCACACAATATATTGCGCGGTCACCTTTAAACGGGGAGACATATTACATTTGTAAACCCTAGATACCGGTCGAGAAGTCATCCTTTTAACCGATAGTAACCCGGAGCTCTAAATGTATTGGGCTCGGAGGATATTTTTGGCATTTGTGGACCTATATATTTTTCTCATTTTAGACTTATGTTAATAAATGGACGTTTTAATTAATTCAGTTTCAGCCAACATGACGATGCTGTATTGGTTTTGCTTCTAGGTTTGAGTGTAATTTCAATGGGTGTCATTCATGTCTTAAAGTAAACGGCAGATTAATATGAAGTCATTAGGAATTTATTAAATTAATGATGTTTCGGATCGTCTAGAAGCACATGCAGCGCGTTTTCGTTTTTTTCCCACTTAATGGTATACAAATCTAATATTGACAATTCGCTCTGTATTGAATAAATCCAGTTGCGGATACATGTTGTGTACAGACCGTGTGATTTCTCATAATAGGCTGAACCGGTCAGATTATATCATCTTCATCTTTTTATTTGCGAGTGCATGAGTACTGTAAAAAAAAAAAAAAATCGGCAAAGTACAGCATGTGCAATAATGTTAAATCACAGCATTCTCGTGCGTTTGCACGCAGAAACAGCGCGTGTGATATGCTGCATACCACCCCGTGCGTGCATGTTTAATGCAGATCGTTTTAAAGGCAAGTTTAAATCTGCCATAGATTGTACCTGGGGAGACAGGATCCTAAAGAGTGATGCATGCAAGGCGCAGCAGGCGTCGTGACGTGGAGGCTCACGCGCTGGAGCCCTGCCTTCTGATTGGTGGAGCTGTCCAGGGGAGGCCGGTTCTGAATCGCCGTGAGGCGAATGTTCGACTGGGAAATTCGACTCGCCGTGAACGCCGGCGTGAAACGTCTTAATTACCTATTCCAGCGGTTCATGTCATACCTCAAAATATGTATTTGTGTAAACTGAACGGGCTGATATTATCAACAAGCGAAGACCAAGCCGCTCCTTTTTTTGGGGCGACTCTGTGATATGATACGAAAGCCAGCCATTTGACCTTACGTTTATATTTTCACTCCTATTGTGCCACCACCCGAGTCACACAAGGACATCTATAATTCAGCATTCCAATTACTTAACTGGTCAGCAGGGAAAAACTAATCTTTTATTTCATCTGAATAATTGAGAGGTTAGGACACCTGCGATACCAGGCACAGCATGCAGCAAATGACAAGTACTGTAGTTATTAATCTGAGATAGACGTTTTGAATATTATTGTCTGAATAGAAATAGTTCAATATGTAGTGTTTTGGTAATATTTCCAACGTCCAGAAGAAAAAGCCAGCAACGTGATCGCATTTCACCTTAACCACACTGGACAGGTGCATATGCAGATGCTACATT
>JAACJT020000040.1:2432732-2458668 GCA_009936485.2 Gymnarchus niloticus | reverse complement strand
CAACATTATTATCCGCACAAAAGCCCTTTTCTGCACACGGCCCCTCACTCGCACCTCCACCAGGGCAGCGTTCTCTTTCTCCCCCCCCCCCCCCCCCCATGTGTGATCAGTCCCAGCACCGTATAGACAAGATGCTGCAATAGCAATCGTATCGAAACTCGGAGCCTGACCCACGGGGGTCGCGCGGCACAGTACAGTCATGGGGTTTCCAGTTTCAGCTGCTGAGTCACGACAGCAGACGGCTGTGTCACGGACGGAAAGTTGCTGCCTAGCGCGGCCATGAACAAAGACGTGAGGATAGGGAGACCCCGTAATGTGTTGACAAAGAGTGGGGTGTTGGGACTGACTCATGCCAGCAGCAAAACACGAATGTGCAATTCCTTTTTTTTCTGTAGACTCACAGCATTCAGATCGCCAGGGTCTAGACACACGTTAGATGTGCTTCAGAGATCTAACTTCCCTCATCTTCAGTTGTCGGCCTGCTGTCTACAATAAAATGTTCGATGTTTTGTTACACCTCTGTGGGTGTAAAGCCGCTCCCTTCTTGGTTTTTTTGACACCCACCGTTCCCCACGATGTAGCTCCTGTCATATCGGCCGACTGTGATGAAATTTTACCTTATTTAACCTTTAAGCATGCCGAAATGACAATGGAAAAGAACTAGTTCTTCCCTCTGAGGCATGTAAAAGCATGTTCTCTTGGCATGAAACACACTCCAGGATGATTGAATTCTCGCGTCTTCTAAAAGGATCTTCAGGAGTTCAAAGCTGAATATATCCTCTACAGTTATTAGCAAATGTCCATGGCATTTAAAATCAACTGAAAAGGATATTTGTCTCTTTCTTGTAGGCCTCATAAATGGGTACTTTAAAAGGTGGCTCGCAGGAGAATGCCCAGGTCTTTGTATTTACACAAGAGTGTTGGTGTGCTTTCAGTAGTAGCAATGAGAGAACAAGAGCGATACTGTGGGAGCATCTAGCTTTGTGTGAATGGGGAAGTGGTTTCTCTGAAGCTCCATGTGAAAAACATGCCTAACATCGTTTGGTTTGCTGTAACTCAGAAACATTTCTCTGATCGTGACCCAGATGAGTCCACTGTGTATGTGAGCTGTCTCCGTGTTTTACAGTCTGTGGTTTACTGTCATGGAGGACGGATTGGGTTTTTCCAAGGAGACATCCGGCTCCTTTCAGATGACATGAAAGCCCTCCGACCCACCATCTTCCCTGTGGTGCCCCGGCTTCTTAATCGCATGTATGACAAGGTGAGCCCATTACATGCCGTACAATGGGATCATCTCACCTACCTTGGCCTCATGGAACTTGGCCAGCAGGTGGCATAGTGGCTAAAGTCCTGGAATGTAAACTATGGTTGTACCTTTGGGAAAGGGCCTTATCCAAACTTTGAGAACTAGGGTGTGAGATTATTGTCCATTGTCTATATACTTGAATAGTCTAAGTGTTGAATGCCTTGTTACTTCCTGTTTACTCAGGTGGTAATTGAAGACGTCATGTCAATCCTACCTATCATAGATTTGGCAGGCCCGTTTTTCCCACCGTCGTAACCTTGTGACACGTAACCCGTGTCACATGTCTCTCAGATCTTCAGCCAGGCCAGGCATCCCATCAAGCGCTGGATCCTCAACTTTGCAGCGCAGAGGAAAAGTGCAGAAGTTCAGAGTGGGATCATCCGCAGCGACAGCCTGTGGGATAAGATTTTTTTCAGCAAGATACAGGTGGGCTGTCCTCGCCGGGCCTGGTCCTGTATGACGGGCTGGCTTGTCACGCTGTCATCAGCGGTGTGCTGGATCTTGAGCTGCTATGCTGTGTGTCCGGCACAGGCCAGCTTGGGGGGACGACTGAGGATGATAGTGACAGGAGCTGCCCCCACCTCCCCGACCGTGCTGGGCTTCCTTAGAGCTGCTCTGGGTTGCCAGGTGAGCTAGGTGGCCTCCCCTCAGAACCCACACTGTTCTGTGCCGGGAATCCTCTCAACTTCAATCCGTGTGCGCCCCCTACCCCAGGTGTACGAGGCCTATGGACAGACAGAGTGTACGGCGGGCTGCACTTTCACTACACCCAGCGACTGGACCTCAGGTGACCTCTTCTCCCATGATGCTTCACAAGGCCCTCCGCTCCCCGAACCCTAGGCTTGTCCCCACACCAGCAGGCTGTCGTTTACTAGCATACCAGAAGCATTATTGCATCGAAACAGCTAATGTCGATATTGGTTGAAAACAAAGGGATTTCAGGTTCACACGTCACATTACCATTTGATCATAATCTTGGAGGCTGACTCGGCGGCTCGCCGTTGACACTAGTCAATATACCAATACATAAAAATATACACATGCAAATGTTTCTTAGTGGCTTGAAATGCTTATAGCTTAACATTTGCAGCTTCTGGTATCAGAGGTTTACAGGCACTTGCAGCCTGATTACACCACATCCTGTACATAGTGTGGGAAAACAGATAGAAAAGGAGAACAATCATTTGTCAAAGTCAGTCAAGCATAGTCACCGGCTGCAAAAGTCTAACGTTTCAGCCGTTTACAGTTGAAAATGTGAATGTAGTGTTTAGCCTTTAGCGGGGTGGTCACTGGAGACCCTGGCTTGCAATCGCTGGGAACGACATCTAATCTTAGCAGTGCTGTTGATATGTACGAACTGGCTGGGAAACAGACGAATACGTCATGCGTCACGGTTTAAATGCCAGCAACTGTTTGCTATTTGAATTGCAAGCGGTGATTGTGGCATGGGAATAATTACATACAGATCTCTTAACACTTCATGCTAGATGGTTCATTTCTAATGGATTTAGTTGTCTCCAGTTACACCTGATTTGCAATAATCAAACGATAGCATTTTTCTTATTTGTAACTGTGTACATCAATTATCTATAAATTAACTGTGTTTTCTTGGCAGGTTATTAAATGTTACCTTTGATTAGTTAATTTTACCTGATGAGAATTGAGCTACGTTAAGCTACATTTACATTTATGATCTTACTACTCCCCCTTCTGGATAGATTCAAAATTATTTAATAGAATTCAGCATAGGGGAGTGAGTTGCGGGTTCGAATCCTGCTTGTGCATGGGGAGTTTGAATGTTTTCCCTTTGTCTTGCGGGTTTTCTGTGGGAATTCTGGCATCCTCCTGTAATCCAAAAGGCATGCTGTTAGGCTAATTGGTCTGTCTAAACTGCATGGCTGTGTGTACGCATCCTGGGATAGACTGGCATCCAGCCCGGTGTGTACCCCAACATTATGCCCTCTGTTGCCCGAGAAGGGCACCAGGCGACCCTGACCAGGATAAGCAGTTAGAAGGTGAATGGACGAACGAATCTGCGGTTTTCTGGTTAGAAGTGTGTATATCTTCTTAACCACCTTGCCACTCTTTAACAGGCTGTTGAGTGTATGCGTTCAGGAACTTATTTCTTTGAAACAGACACTTACGATTGGTTGATATCACACCTTCAGGTCATGTTGGGGCTCCACTACCTTGCAACTTAATCAAGCTGGTAGATGTACCAGAAAAGAGCTATTTTGCTTCCAAAGGAGAGGGAGAGGTAAGAGGGCATTGCATTAACCACCAAACTCCTTAAACCTTTTTCAGCCAGTTCCAAATCATTTTCAGATCAGTTTGTGCTCGAAGTGTTTCTCTTTTCATGACAGGTGTGTGTGAAAGGACCAAATGTTTTTAAAGGCTACCTCAAAGATCCCGTGAAGACGGCTGAGGCGTTAGACTTGGAGGGCTGGCTCCACACGGGAGACATTGGGAAATGGTTGCCTGTACGTCGTGCTTCCTCAAGCAGCACGCTCTCACGTTTTTACATTTAGCCTAAAATATATGACATATCTACAAGAATACTGAAAAACTGTGCAGCAGATGCATTTTTTTGCTGAACGGTTGGCTACTGTTTCACCAGAATGGCACGTTACAAATCATCGACAGGAAGAAGCACATCTTCAAGCTGGCCCAGGGGGAGTACATCTCCCCCGAGAAGATTGAGAACATCTACATTCGCAGTGAGCCGATAGCACAGTTGTATGTGCACGGAGACAGCCTGCAGGTAACAGGTCTTTAACGGGGTTTACCTGCAAAACTGTAGGCTCAGGGAGAATGGGGCCTTTTCTGGACAATGTCCATCTCTGTAGATGTGAAGCGCCTTCACGTCTCTTACAGGGGTCTACTTCTCCTCAGTCCACTGGGGAGCCACATCACAGTATCCCACAGTGCGTCTGTGCCGAACAGAGTCTTTGTCTGTAACACCCATCCAAATTCCAACACAGTGAGGTAGCATTTACAGAAAAAACATTGAGTTTCTGGCAAATCAGTCGGTATTTCACAGTATTTCAAAAACGATGAACAATTATGAAAAAACGAATTAGGAAAAATAGTCACTTTTCTGTAATGACATATACAGGTCAGGGTCAGCATAATAGGGCTTTAAGCGTGATGAGGCTACGATATGAGGTCATTGAAAGCATGCTAACCTCACGCTGGTGTGACACGATGCAGTGGTGCCCAGCAGTTAATTGTATAATTGACCGCCATGTGTGACTTTCAAATTATCTTAACATTGCATTGCAACTTGTAAGCCGTACCTCACAGACGCCGTGTTTCTCTTCCAAATAATCACTCACTGATTGGACGCTCTTTTAACGTACCACTTTCAAATGTAGGCCTGTCATTTTGTCCCAGGTATGGGCAGACGTTAGAACTGGTGCCTCAGTATCCCCTCAGTGCTGGTTCTGACTATTTACTTACAATGCCAACCGTGCAAGTGTTTTACCCCCGGTTTCTGATGGCTTTGCGTGTCATCCTGCAGTCCTGTCTTGTGGGAATCGTGGTCCCAGATCCAGAAGTGCTGCCATCTTGGGCAAAGAACAAAGGCTTTGAAGGTTGCTATGAAGATCTGTGTAAAAATGCGGTACGTGTGCCAGATCAGAAGCATTTGTCTTTACTGTTTTGGTTGTACATGACTTGCACAGTGTTTATCTGCTTTACGAAAGTACTTATAGCCTTAAAGTAAAGCCTTTTGATTTATTGTTTGCGTATTTTTGAAACTGCTTTCTTGCCATAACACTGTGGTTTTTTTTTTTTTTGAAGGAACTGAAGAAAGCCATCATGGATGACATGGTACAGCTTGGGAAAGCCAGTGGACTCCACTCATTTGAGCAGGTAACAATGGGGTTACATAATTAATTACAGACTGGGCCAGGGAAATGTCTACTACAGAGAGAGAGACAATCTGCTGTGTTTTTAGATTCTGTTAGCTTACAGCTGCTAATCCGGCACTGGGTCAGCAGGGTTAACGGGCGGGAGGTGGGGGGAGCTGATACCTGTCCTGGGCAGCAGAGAGCTGAGAAATGCTCTAGATGGGATGCCAGTTCATCACAGTGTGGTCACACACACACACACACACACACACACACACACACACACACACCTCTGACTACTCACTTCACACTTGCTTACTACCACGTGCATACGTCTACGTGGACAAGGCGTTTGTGTTTGTCTGTCATTTTCATTGCATAGATTATTGGATATATCAGTGAATTGTATTTTCTGTCTTTTGTTAGGTGAAAGACATATACCTCCATGGTGAGATGTTTTCCATAGCCAACGGCCTTCTGACACCCACACTAAAGGCTAAGCGGCCAGACCTGAAAGAGTTTTTCAAGGACAAGATTGAGCAGCTATACAGTAACATATCCATGTAACCCCATGAAAAGAACACCCAGGTTTCTTACACCTTTAGCAGTGTTGCTGACCACAGACCGTTTGCCCTTAACTCCTTTTCAGAACAAAAGAAACTAAATTGATAGAGGAGCAGGAAGGAAGATGTGATCCAGTTACCTGCTGTTTTCTCTCCCCATCGATCAGTTAGCATGGCTTCGGGTGTGCATGTCAGGGACGGTAAAGCTATGGCCAGATTAGATCTCTGTGCAGAGAGCGGAGGCTGAACCTTGAACCTTGAACACTCCCCGGCTCGGGCGCTAGGCAAATCACCACCACCACAAAAAAAAAAAAAAAAATCCATAAATAGCTATTCTAAATACGCCTTTGCAAATGCCTTCCTGTTAGAGTAAAAGAAGAAAAAAAAGGGATGTAAGAAAGATTAGACTAGGAGACGCGTGTGCTTTGACCTCAGCTGAGCTGAGAACATGTATGCCTGAGTGTTGGGAGGCGTCTGTGACGTTTTTTTGTGGCCCAGTTCTGTGTGGTCTGTTGGGCCACAGTAAAACCGAAGTGAAGCCAGCATCAACTTACAGACTTGGGTTAATGTCGAATTTTTTTAAAGAACTCTTAAGTTTATTTCAATCCAAAGTATTACTATTTATTCTTCATCCACACACACACACACACACACACACACACAAATATATATAATATCAGCATTGAACATATTGGCACTGGATTGAATGGATTTCTGTGTGTTGCGAGAGGAATTGTGATCATTACATTATCTGCTGACAGTGTCAGCTCCATAATACTGTATCTCGCATTTACAGAAAAGAAGGCACACGGAATAAAATTCTGCAATAATGTCGGGTGATTCAAATGTATTCTTTGCACTTTTTTCCACCCATCATCTTCATTAAGCACAGAGAAAATCCTGGAATTGCCATTACAAAGAATTTTCAAGCCCCATTAACCTTGATTCAGTGTTGCATGCTGGGAACAAATATGTCACTAAACCGCAGATTACCACGGCACAGCTGCTGTATTTAAGGTAGGACCTCCCAAACTCAGGAGTGATCCAGGGTCTCATGTATTAAACCACTGGGCCCATTTCTGATGTCTGGATTTTTCTGAATAAGTAGTTTCAACTACAATACCAGGATACATACTGTAACCACAATGAACTGGTGGAAATTGTTCATTGGGAACCTGACATGTAGAAAATAGTACTAATTCCACACAGGGCCATTTCTGTTTGAATACCACTCATTTCGAAATTTTAACTTATTCAGCGTATTTCTGCTGACTGATAGTGATGTGCACAGTTGATGTTAATATTTGACTGCAAACCAGATGTCTATGTGTAATGTGTAAATGTGTTTGAGTAACGATATGATTGTTTTAGTGTTTAATTTCACAAATTAGACATAGCAGTTAGCACTTGGGTCATTGATATGGGTATTCTCTACTTTGGAGACAATTTCTATGTTTTACGTATCAAACTGAAACAATAGGCATTCCAGTTATTCTGTTATTTTTTATTGCAACCAAAAGTAGTTTCATGAAAATTTTATGAAATTGTGCAGGTGTAACACAACGAGAACCCCACCTCAGTTAAGGTCACAAACACTTAAATTTGATTTCCCTGTGATGTCATGCAAATTATCGAAATTAAAATATAGCTGAACTAAATGAAGCAATCTTGCTGATTCAACAGCTGCATCAATCGGATAACATTTTTTAAAACATCCATGCAAATGAAATATCTGTAAACTGTGAATGAAGGTCCAAGCATGCATGGTGACTGAATGTTAAACGCCGGAGGTATGGAAACATGAATTTATTTATTTTACATACATTTTTTGCATGTTAAAACTAGCCTTAAACAGCTGCGAAGGATTGAAACGTACGGTTTAGAAATAGAAACATACTTAAAAATACCAAATTGATGAATGTAACTTGGAAAGAATGCGAGCATGACAACATTAGATTATATATTTTATATATTATCTGAAAAGAACGAATGCAACATGCTGTCATATAAAGTGCATAATTTTTTATATACTTTATCAATTTGCATGGGGGGAATAAAATTCTACTTGTTACACTTGCATATTTCTCCGTGTGATTTATTTCTTATGATATGGTTTCCACGATTATTCAGAGGTCATTGCTGTGAAACTGTGATCCTCCGGCACTGTTAATGCTGCAGTCACTTATTAAAATAAAAATATACATAAGCTTGATTATTAAAATATGAGTTTACTTTTTAATCAGACCCCTTCTACCCTAAGCCAAACTTTAATTCAAGTGAGCACTGAGACTCAATTAATTAACTGAGAGGAGTTCAATTGGATGATGACGTTTGGATGACGTGTGCATGACGTCACGATGCCATATATGGTTTGTATGTTCTAGGTGAGCTTCAGACCGATTACGGAAAGTCATTTTCGGGGGTATTTGTGACCCCCCGCCATCACAGCTAAAGATGGGCCGGTGTAAGCGCGGGACGAAGCGCCGATGCCTGCCTCTTAGCCGGAGATCCGCGCTGTTGGGTGTCTTTCCGAATAAAGGGCGTTCGGCCACCCCTGCCAGGCTGAACAGAACGGGTGTGTTTTCATACTGTTTAATCTTTTCACCTTGTATTAGTTTTAGCCGTTTCTTTTTTTTTTTTTTATAGTCACGTCGGTGGTTCGCTGATCGGACCCGGGTCCGCTTATCAATGGCTTTTGAAGTCATTTAAAACGTTTTGTTGTTTGTGAAACGACGTCTCGGTAATGATGTAATAACTAGCGTTCGGTCGTTTTTTTTTTTTTTACTTCTTACTCTCGATAGCGGTTGGGGATGGTGTGTGTGTGTGTGTGTGTGTGTGTGTGTGTGTGTGTGTGTGTGTGTGTGTGTCACCCACAGATCGCAGGGTCCCCGGAGCAGCTCGACGTAGTGGAGCCCGGATCCAGCCACTTTCGCCCATAAAGGAGTGTCAGGACGCCGGCCCACCGCAGTGAGACCTCCTTATGGCCCCCCCTCCTTCTTTGTAGCCCAGGCTATGAGGTGTCGTGGGATCTGAAGCCCACTGTGGATGGACTTCATGATATCCGAGATACTCGCCGTGACACTGGAGAGTTGTGCTATGGCGTTTATGTAAATCCACGATTTGATTTCGTCACATGGAAGTGCCGTGGTAGATTTGGGAGGGTATACAACGCTGTATTCTGTTGCTTTACCAATTAATACAGCATCGAATATTTACTGCAGTTGTCCAGATCACGTGCCTGTGTAAGGCGTTGATTTGATAAATTAAATGGCATTTGGCACACAGCTTGCATCTGGAATATGACAGGATTGTCCAGTTTCCTTATTGGCCATAAGAGAGTCGTGTATAGCACAGGTTGGCATAATACTGGATTATATCAGCAGAATTCATTTTCATCAGTCACCTGGCTTAGCAAGTTGTTAAATCGTCTCATTTTGATGTAATTTATTTGTATAGCGTGCTTTTCACAACACAGTTGACCATAGACATGAGTGTGTGTCAGTATGGTGTTAGTTTCAGGGGTCTGAAAAGGTAACACAGAATTAAAAAAAAAAAAAAGCTAGAAGACAATGGAGGAGAGGAATGATGACCTTGGTAAGATGTCAGATCCTCTTAATAACTTCCAAACACTCAGTTTTGCCAGATATCAGGTTAAGAAGTGAGAGCTAAAAATTCCCATCAGAAATCAATACCTTGATAACAAGCTTTGCAGCACTAAATAAAGAACTTTTGTCATGGATTTCAAGTTTGACAATATTGAAGTACGTTAAATGTTTTAATACAACTCTGTCATTGTCAAGATTAGTTAGTTATCTTCTCTAAATTCTGTATTTAAATATTTTTGCCAGTTCCAGATGTTTTTCATAGCTGTAATGTATCAAAACAAAAGTCTGGGTGTGAGTGGTTAAAATGGTTCACTGCAGAAAGTTACAAGGACTTCTTTTCCATTGCAGATCTGTTATCCCTGAAGAAAACTCGAGGGTCCCCCCACCTCAGTTACACCAAACAGTACGTACTCTACAGCTCAGACCTGGTCTGAGCCTGTAATTACCTCAGATTTTAATGAGCACTATTCTGCTTTTTGTTTATATATGCTTCTTTAAATTTTCTTTTTTAGGAATCTGTTAGCTGTAGTGTTATGGGTGGTTCAGCAGATAATGACAGTTCCTCAGGTTTGTATTAATCAAGTAATTGCATGATCTTTTAGAAAATGTTAATATTTCATATTCTAACAATACCTGTTTCTTAAAACCACAGACATCATTTTGCCTTCTGGAGTTTCTACCTTCTTTCTTGATTGCATGGATTCCGGTCTGCAAGCCTCATCTTCACCTTCCTCCCGTTATAAGTCGGACAGTAGTTACCCCTCTCCGGAAGTGTTCCGAGCTCTGGGTGGGAGTGGTATGTCGCACATTGACAAAAATGTTGCCTTCGATGAGAGTATTCTGAACGCACACTCGACTCTCGATCAGCTGAGGAAAGCTATCCTTTCTGAAAGGAATACGATTGACGTAATGTTTATTACCTATTAATGTCATATCGGCCTCTTGCTGCGTTAGCATACATACATAACAGGGCTGTGGAGTTTGCTCTTGACACTGGTTTGTGTGAAAATTAAGTTCTTGAACCACAAATGGCTAGGAAATGTATAATTCACTTAATGGTTTACAAAATTTTGCATCTAAATTATGTGAATTTCTTGTTCCGAGGCTTGATAAATGTCCCAGTGTTCTTGGGCAGGTGTGATGTACAGTTTCATGTAGCACATGTTGACACAGGCTGGCAGCTGCAAATAAAGGAATTAATTGCATGTTCTGTGTTATTTCTTGTGTTAAGAGGAGACCACTGGTTTCACCTGGGAGGAGGAGCTGGAGGAACTGCAGGTAAAAAACTCCACGCTCCTTGACACCAGCCATGCTGTGGACATCAACATGAGGCAGCCACCGAACCTCTCTGCTATACTGGGTAACCAGAATGCTGTTGTCATTGGTCATCAACAGACACGAAACACTAAAACGAGTCACACACAACTTGCACTTACTTGCACATTCTGTGTTTTTGCAAATTATACTAACAGACTGTTATATCTTTATTACTCAAAGTTGTGATGCATTTTTCTCAAGATGCAATGCACTACAAGTTTGCTAGTAAGGGAGAAAAACAAGATCAAAGCAAATGAACACCCTTCGCTTAACAGTGAATAGACATGGATTTGTGTCCAATTTGTGTAGAGAGTGGTGTCTATATAATTCCCTACAGAGATATCAAAGAAACTTGAGCATGACCCTGAAAAAAGGTACATTGATTCATTATCAAATTGTGGAATCAAATGCAGGAGATGTGGAATTGTTTCTGGCAAATCTTATCTGCTCGTATCTATGGTCCATTAATTTAGATGGGGGGGGGAATATGTGGCGCTTTAAGTGTGCGTTAAATGCCTTTAAACTATTAGCAGTGGCATTCGTATTAAACCGTATTTTTGTTTTGGGTACAAAATGGGGAATGTGTCCAGTTCTTTAGCTGTACGATCAGCTACAGTTTCTGGTAGTTGCAGTCACTTAATTAAGCATATCTCTTCTGAATCGTTCATTTTCCTGAGCTGCTTTGATATGAGATCAAATACAGTACTAAAATAAGTGCTTTATTTTCAGGAAGCATAGCAGAAAAAACTTTGTCTGAAAGGAAAATCCAGCCTGGAAAAAAGGCTTCTTCTTCAGGCAGAGGCACTAAAAAGGTGACCGCTTGTGCAGGAAACATTTCTGAATGCATGCTTTATAGAATCAAGGAATATGAAGGTGTGTGGGCTTTTTTTTTTTTTTTTTGAGGGTTATGTGTAGTTCCACACTGAGAAAATGGTTTTTGAACTCACAAAACACTTGAATGCAACTTTCCTGACTTAAGTCTGGATTCTAGTGCAGTTAAATACTTCAAGTGATGCAGGTATGTTTAAAACTCTTGCATTCTTTTTACAAAAAAATTGCACACATATAGAACTGACTTGTCTTCAGATATGCTTTAGTGCCAAGGTAACCTGCGGTCCTAAATTTAAATGGACTATGAGCAACAGCAAAATCCTTCATCTTTCATCCTGTCATACAGGAGGGACAGATTGTTGTGGCCTCAGGTCAACAAAACAAATGACTGCTACACTGAATGTATTGAGTCGATCTCACTGGGTTTTAGTTAATGTGCAACAATTGAGAAACCGTCAGTGCTTGGTTGTTGAAGTGTATTTTTCGTGTGTAAATTTACAAAGCAGTTAAATTTAAAAAGTCCTCATGCCACAGCCTACAATATGCAATGAGGAGACTGTTTTTGAGTCAGTTATGTACTGTATGAAATAAATCTCAAGTTACCCAGTTTTCTTAGAAGAAAAGCACTTGTAATTTGCATTATGGGTAAAATTCGTTCACGTTATCAGAGGGTACCTCAGTGGGCAGCACTGTTAATGGTTGTGTGTGTGCCTTGCAGTGGACTCATGGTATTGAGTGTATTCCAGCTTTGTATCTGTGCTGCCTGGGATAGCCCCCTCCCTGCAACCATGACCGAGACAAGCAGATGGAAGATGGGGGGGGATAATATTAATAGAAAATGCTTTTTTCTTTTTTGAACAATATGCAATTTGGAGACACTTTGGTGTAGGAAACCACTAAATGGTAAACACTCCTTTTTCACGGTCATTTGGTTGTATAGTAATTTTGTCATAAAACAGCTTCCAGTAAGCAGTGGAAATTGCAACAAGGATTTATATGCATGCTATGGATCTGCTGGTTCAGTAACTAAGTATTAATGCTGTATTCTTGCAAACTGATAGTAATAAAAAAAAATGTTACAAAATGTAGTTTTCACTTAAACATTAAAAAAAAAAAAAAAAAGACTGATTTACTAACCAATTTTACTTTATTTTGTTTACTTGGTGTCTGTTAACGTTTCAGTTGCCTTTCTAAACCGTGATTGAAATGGCACATTTTTAAGAGAAAGGAAAATTGTCTGGTGTGTAAATCTGAAGCCATTTCTCTTCTCTGCAGATTGACGGCATTAGGCCCGTAAGATGTAGAAAGAAGGTTAACTTTCAGTCTGCAGTTGGGAAGGGGCCAAGGGAGAGAGCTGAGCAACCTTGTGGGCTGAACGTGACCCAAATGGCACAGGACTATGCTCCAGGCACAGAAACGAGGCCTCTGTCTCTAGCCGAGGTCCAACTAGGGGACAGGGAGCAGGCTGGCGTTGGGAAAGTAGACCCAGAGAAAGATGAAAGTGAGAGAAGCCCAACAGAGGGCACAGTAGTGGCCCCAAGAGCCCTGTCCCAAAAGAAGGCCAGGTTCTTCCACTTCCCAGATGAAGAAACAAAGAATTTTGTCTTAAGGAAGAGGGAGAAATACAATGGTGTATTTCCCTCCAGACCAGTAAGATGTAGTAATTTTGTTTGTGGGCGGTGTGTTTGGTTGTTTCACTGCTGTGTATTTATCTGGAATTATATTTTTTAAACAGCTCATTTTGAAAGCCTCCCCATCTCCTGATGAAATCCATCCAGTTTATGTGAAGGTTAGAAAATATTTTCAATTTCAAAAATCCCAATTATAAAGTAGCCACTCACATGCCTGTCCAGTAGAGGGCGATATTCTCCATAGGAATACCGTGGTTCCGGCTTCATGGATCGTATATTTAGAGGAAACGACAAAATTTGAATGTGGTTTTCAGAGCAGAATGATTTCTTTCACCTTTCAGTTCAAGAACTCCGAATTGCATGATCCTGAGAAGCTGTACATGGTGTCTTGGATGCAGTTACTCCATGAAGGGGAGGCCACATTCAATAGCCCGCGATTTAAAAAGGTCCAGACAAATGAGGGTAAGAGTTATCAGCCATCTTCTAGCTGTGATCACGTAAGACCAGGCCTCAGACGTAATGTTCTTACTGGAAATCTTATTTTGCATGCAAGGAAAACTGTTGCTTTTGTATTTGGTTTTGGCCTTTGAGCACTAAAAAAAATTGTTCATTTCATTTTGAATAATCCCAGTATGCCAAAGTCACATTAGTTTTTGTTTTACAGGTGTCATCTATGAAGACTATGGGAGGATCAGAAATACAAAGGACAATGTTTTCTGTGAAAAATAATATTGTTTAAATAATAAACAGAGTATGTTTGACTTCAGAATTGTATCTAAGATGATCTTGTTCAGTTCTTCATCACATTCCATGCACATGGGGTGTATCAGGAAGAAGCTAGTGGCCCAACATTCGCTTGTTTGTGCAACCATTGGCTGCAACACCCGTCTTTCGGTCACCTACCAGCACGACTGAACGTGCGCCTTGGTACGTGAGGGCGCTCGTCAAAACATCAACAAGCCAATTCCGCTGAACACGTGGGGGCCTCGCCAAAAATATCGACCAATCACATAATCTGCAGCGGGAGCGCCGGACTGGGCCGTCGTCCAATCAGAAAACGGACGCCTGTTTCCATGCAGCTGTGTGACTAATGCTTGTCATATGACTCTGACACGAATGGAGTTAGTTTCGAGGAACTAGGTGTTCTTGTGGACTGATAAAGGTGTTTTTTTTTTTTTTTTTGGTCTCTTCCGGTTTCCTAAATGTCGAAGCCGCTGGTTCACGATGCCTCCGACGCTGTTTAATAAACTTTTTAATAAAAAGAACGCGTTTTCGTCGCAGAAGTGCGTGAAGGAGGAGAATTCGTTCAGGTAGGCGGCCACGCTCGCGAGCCTCCGCGCGTGGCGAGGGAACGTGGAACGGTTTAAATTCGCTTAAAGGCGCACTGTGGGGATTTAAAAAAAAATGTTTCTCCGTGTCTGTGGCTTCTAGGGTGTGCATGCACACTGTTGCCGCCCCTTGCATGAGAGAGTGAGTACGGTGGGCACCCTAACGGGCTCCTACGTGCGGCTGTCATGGCAGAGAACGGAGGGAAAGCGATGCGTATTAATATTAATAATTAATCATGATCGTATTAATATGGAGCCCTGGTTTGGGCGCGCGCTGTGGTGTCACGCGTGCAGAGCAGAGTGATGCACAGGGGCAATCAGACAAATAAAATACAATGCAAGCCAATAACATCAGGAAGCTGTAAGTTCAGCTTGAGGAACCTGTTACTGGTGGGCTGATGTTCTCTCACAGGCCATGCCTTTGAGAGGATGTGGCACAGATATGAAGATTCAGTAATCCATGATCTGAACACGTACGCACCCATTGATTCCTGATTTGAAAACGGGCCAGTCGAATTAGCTTTTTTTTTTGAATGCGACTTTATATCTTGCATTAAATTTCTCAGTTAAAATAGAAACCAGTAATACGTCCAAGTGCTTGAATAGTGCATCCCTCAAAAGCTCACTTTTATGAGCTAATTTTACAGATCAATGGATGATGGGTGCAAAAGATTATGTAATGTCCTCTTTGTGAACAAACTTCGAATTAAGCATCATCTTGAATTCGAGCAGTAAGTCCTTGTTTTGTAATCACTTTTTTTAAAGATGCACTGTATTCTTGATTGTGTAATTGACTGTCTTGCTGTTGACATTTGTATGTAATTGAAGTTAACAATTAGGGAACCGGTCTGTGTGAAAGAGAAACCCTCTATAGAACTGGCCTGTCCACGCAGGGACTGCACCCTGTATGAATGGTCTCGCAGAGGTGTTTCCCCCCAGGTTCTTCTCAGCCAGGATGAGATGCTTGCGACACACTGGTGTGTGTGTGTGCGCTTGCGTGTGTCGAGACCTCATTCGTTATTTGTACTTCTCACTCTGGAATGTACGACAGCCGGTGATGCTTTGCTGCAAAGGTGCCCGGACCCCAGAGACACCCGGCGCATATGGCATTTCCAGCTGTGGCATGTCTCATGTCCTTGACAGTATCATGCAGAATTCACAATCTCTGTTTTGTTGCTGCTTTTGGCTTGTTGATTGTTTAAGTTGATTGTGATCCTTTATATCCAGACTGTTTAGACCTGATATTTGTAGTCACTAGTATGTTGTTGTTTTGAAAGGCCTAGCTTAAGAAAGTTAGGGATTCTTAAGGAGAGGCATGCTGCCTAAACATACTGGTTATCCTTAAATATACTTAAATGATTTAGTTTTGGTTGGTGCTTACTAAAATGGCAAAAGTATGAATGAGAGGTTTGTCAAATGGGGCTGTCCCTCCTTTAAGTCAGTTGGGATTTTTTCCATTATGACTTTTCTAGTAGTTTATTGTACTATGCATGTTTCACTTGGGGTAAAAAACAAAAAGATCACAACTGCTTTTCTGTAAATCATTTCTTAAGTAGATTCAGTTCCTTTAATTTCCACATCAGTTTGGAGGTGGTTGAGTTTCTGCACTACGGTGTGGTTTCGTCTCATGGTGAAATATGTCCCTTTGGTAGAGTGTTGACTTGGTGTATTCAGACCTTTGGTTAGGGGAGACTTGCACTTGCCTTAGAATGTGCAGATTTTTGTGACTGGAAGCTCTCTTGATGTCCCGTTCTTCAAAATGAACCCCGCTTACACTGAAATTTCATGGTTCTGTATTATTTCTCATTTTTGTTCTAATTGAAATCTACAGCATTGATGCAGATTTCATTTTCTTGTTTATTAAAAACTGCTTATGAAAAGTTTTCCCCCCCTCACCGCGTATGCTGGTGTGTATGATGTGGGTTCCTCCCAAAAGCTACATTCTCTCCTGCGGTTGAATTAATTTTGAAGGTTAATATTTTGGAGAAGAATAGGGATCCGTCTGGCCTCTGGGCATTGCCAGGATGTGTATTCTGGTCCTTCGTGGATGAACACTGCAGGTGAAACGTGGTTGGGGCCTGCGGCCCGTTAAGATAGCCCGTCGTCATGTTCCATTCTGAGCTATTTTAAGTGTCTTATAGAGTTCTCAGAAGTGCAGGCTCATGGTAAAGATATATTTGTGCGGACGTAACCTCAAATGTCTGTATTGTATACCTGTTTCTCCTGGTTACTTGCATGTGGAGTCATTTAGTGGTTGTGATAATTCTTGCCACAGTATGTTGAAATATTGATCATGCTTGATTAGAGAGCCCATTCTGTTGTTGCTGCCATCTGTGATTATGCACAGAATTATCTGAATTTCGTATTAAAGGCACTAATATGAATTTGAATACTTAAGCTTGCGTCGTGGGAACACAGTCTAACAAGGAGACGTATTTCTTGTCTCTCGGATTGGTAGTTTCCACTGTCTGGAATTTAGTTAGTGGTATCAGTGGTGTTGGAATTAATCCATGCCTGTACACAAGACTAAATTAGATAGCCCTAGATGAACTCCAGCACTGATCCATGTGACGTGGTGCGAGGCCAGCCGTCGTATGTGGCTTCGCTTCAGGACAGATTACAGAATGTTAGGCTGTTTGCTTATTTTGTGTTATATTCTGCAGGCTGCATAATGATTTTTTTTTTTTTTTTTGTTTTTTCCCACCGTTCCTGCTTTTTGCCAACACTGGCTTTCTTTTTTGTGAAATTATCTAAGAGGGGTCAGTAATTTCCAGACAAAGCTGTTGCCACTTTTTACGGTAGTGCCATAGAGATTGAGATGGCTTAGAGACATTCTATTGAACCACGTTTTTGGCTGCCGTTGCCGTTTGTGTTCTGATGTTTCATCTGCGTGCTCCGGAAGGAAGGCTCTGACGCCTGCACCTGTGCGAGTGTCAACAGCAGGATGGAGTGCATATGATTGGTGGAGTTCTGAAGCACACCTGGACCTGCCCCAAGGTACACGGGTGTGTCGCAGCTAAGTGGCGGAGAAAAGCTGCTCTTTGCCCTCATTACTGATACAGCTCAGATGAGTGGAGATGAGATTCTCAGAAGGAAAGTCAATATTTGCTCATTTCGATTTTAGTCGCATCACGAGTGTAGCGCCGGTGATTCCAGTTGGGAAGAATTTTAGGCCCATTAATGATATGGAGAGGTGGAGTCGGTTTAATGCTCATCTCGCTTGTCAACAGTGTTTTATCCTGTAGACGTAGCCTGTTGTGTTCTGTTATTGCCGCTGTTGTTATGGCCATGTAGCCGTCGTTCGATCCGAGGGAATCGGAAATCTCGGCGAAGCGTCTTCGAACCGAGACGCTCCGCTAGCAGCATTTTGCGCAGACGTTTGTAGCAGTTGTCCGTTTGACATGGCAACATGATCCCGGCACTCGTGAGAGTAAAACACTTGCATTTGTTTTTGGATCCAAGAGGCTTTCGTGGGGCAGGTTCAAACATGCCATGTAGGTAGGCTCATTAAGCCCTGCTATTTTACTTTTTGTTTAGGGGTAACAAGAGACAGAAGTCTGAGGCCTGTACAATTTTCTGACTTAGCGACAGTGTCCTGTTTTTGAACGTTCTCCAAGTGACACTGCCTTCTCATTCTTACATCCTCTTTAGAGAATGACTGCCCCTTTCACTGATGAGCGTGATTCACAGGCATCCCTGCCTGCTTGTGGGAAAGCGAGCCTTTGTTTAGAATCCGGAGATTCATGCCGTGATGTCACGAGGCACGTCAGCATGGAATGCATGTCACAATCTGAAACCAAGGAAACGGTACAGACGGGAATCAGAGTCATCTTGTTTGTTTGTGGCTTTAAGCCGGACGACCGGTTTGGTGTGGGTGTTAATTGTTAGAAGCGAGAGCTTCTAAATAGTTGATCCAACCAATTTTGCATGATTCTTTTGAAGTGAAAGGGTTAATGGGCTTCAGGGTTGAAGTGCCCTTCTGTCTGGTGTTAGGTTATAGTCTGCAATGCAGGCCTGTGTAAATATTTGATGTATTATCTAACTAAAAACACAAAACGGTTCTCTTTACCATCGACCTTAGAGACGTGGTCAAGTGTTATCCTTCTTTCAGATTGTCAAGCAAATAAAGGCACTAATGGAAATAAGATTTATTCAGAATGTTCAGCTGTCCTGCATTGTGAAGAATGGGTACCAACACCGAGGGGTGTGTCGAAGCCCGGGACTGTCCTAAAAAAAAAAAAATGTACAAGCGCTAAATATAGAAAAGAGGCTTTTGATGCACTCTGTTAGCACTGCAAGCTAAATGGATGTTTAAGTTAGCATTTATCTCATTTTGTTCGTGGGAAGATGAGACTCAAGAGGCAGACCTATAGGGATGTGTCAGTGAACTTGCCATGCATGTCTGGTCACTAAAGTGTGACCTTTTACTCATACCAGCTGTCCTGTTGTGAAAACAGCTTCCTGGTGCCTGATCACATGGAGGTAACGCCGTCCCTCTTCTTGGTTCCAGACTGGTGTGCGTTTGCCCCTGCAGCCCTGTTTTGGGGCGGCTGATGGACAGCGTGGAGTTTGCTGGGGGGGGGGGGGGGGGGGGGGGGGGGGGGGGGGTGTGGTGTAAGGAGTGGGCTGGTGTCAGCTTTCACCCACAAGAAAGCATGATTAGGCTATTCTGGTGCCCGGAGTACTGGTGGAGTTTAGTTTTCAAGCAAGAATTAGGTGGCAGGGAGACTTTGCGATCCGGGAATGCCGACCTGGATAAAAGTACCTGCTGTTGAGTTCTAAAATAAACCCTCCGAACGGCTGACCCACGTCACTAGCTGTACATATCGTGCCCTTCCAGCCTTCTGGCCAGCAAAGGGTGGGCGGCAGTCATCGTGGGTGGAGGCTAGGGCTGGCTCTGGGGGTAGGTCAGCACCTGTGAGAGGCTTCTTCTAGGGTGCCCTCTGTCCATTTCATCGGTTTTTGGTTGGGTGGGGGGCGAGGTTCATGCCTGATAGCTGTGGGGAGAGATGCCTTTGTTGGCTAGGGGTTCCATGCTGCCCGGAGGTCACCTGACAGTCTTGTGTGAATTCGGTGTAGTGCTATTCTTGGCCACCCCTGGCGAAAGGGTGAGGAGAGCCTGAAAAGAAATGAACAATGATGCCCAGGTACCAGTAATATTTAAGTCGCGTCTCTGTACAGCTGTACGATTATTGGTGTCTTTTTGTGTGTGTATTACCTGCCCGGTACAGTAGGCTTGTTAACAAATACAGGTCTTGGGTTTTTCAGGCTGTAGATAGTTTATTTTACTTCTAACATTCATTTACTGTGATGTTGATGCCCATGTGAAGACCTAATGCTGATACTCGGTAGAAAGTTTGAACTAATTCTTAAAGACCTGACCGTTTCCGGTTCGTTCCGAAAGAGGCAGCCCTCAGCCAGGCGATACGGATGCTTGTGTTTACGTAAAACAGGTGAATCGGGTTAACGTCCCAAAGCCTGGCAGTCAGTGCAATAGTTAACCAAGTCGTGCCAATGCAGCGCCACTCCGCCAGCCGCGTCGGAAACCCGAGACAGACGGTCAGCCTCTGTGCTGCCCATTTGGGAACTTTTGTTTCTCTTCGTCTGCTTTGCGCCTTGACGAGCTGTCAGTCCAGTATGGCGAGATGTGCTGAGGCTCTGCTCATGTGATCTCCTGTCAGGACATGGATGCATAGCTCCTTTCTTAATCAAGCCAGGCTGGAGAAATAAACGAGTCAATACGAGACTTATTAATCCATTCGTCGATGAATCATTAGCCAGCTTAGCATTAAAAAAACAATGTGTATCTTCAGAAAGTTGTTTTCTTTCCAAGTTGCGGTAATTTTGCATAGGAACAATGAGTTGTATGTACTCTGTGAACAATACTATAGTTAAATAACTGGGACCTAAATTTTCAGCAATACTTGCTGTGCCATAGAACCTTTAGTCTGTTATAAATGTCAGTGTAAAAAAAAAAAAAAAAAAGTGTTGTTGAGTATCCCCTAGGTTGTTGTAAATAGGTGTACCATTTTCATTTTAAAGTTTTGTTGGCCAAACACGGAGTTTGTTCTGACTTTTTCCTACTTGAATTTAACTGATTGAAGAGCCCAGAATTAAAATTTCCTGCATGAATCTGTTTGGTGTGTCAGTTGTTTTTTATGGGCTTGTTTAAGCACCTCCATTGGAATGCATTTAAAGAATGCTGGTTCAGTGCTGTATCACCAGCACAGAAATAAAGGGACTTGATCATTTTTCATCCAAACGCCTCCTGAGAAGGGTTAAAAAGGCAGAGTAGTGATGTGTTAACTGATGATTTAAGCGATGTTTTGACCTGTCGTGAAGTGTTACGAATGAAGGAGCCATTCTGCCTGCCTAGAGTGCCCAGCCTGGATATCGTTGTTGATGACTGAAAGGATTGGGGAATACCTGTGATAAGATTGTGTCTTGTATTTTCCCGAGAAGAATATTTCACTTATTTCGAGATGTGTGTTCTTCGGTGGGGGGTGGGGGGGTCACCGTGCGCGGCCACTGCCTAAAATAACCACGGGTGACACCGAAAACTGAAGCAACAGTGAAAGGGGACTTAGCTGTTCTCCCTTCCTATCGGTGTCCTAATCTCAGTCCTGGAACCAAGGCCCAAAGGCCGCCCGCGCTTGGCCCCACTGCAGTAAATCTCTATAAATAGACCTTTTGCTCTAGTCTGCAGACATCAGAAAAATGCCCTCCTTCGGGGCTCTTGTCACCTTTTCCAGGTTATCAAGGTACAACGTGAATTCTAGGATGGGCAGTTGGGGTCGCCATAGTCGGGGTAACATTTAGAGGCCTGCTTACACAACTGGCGTCTGGGTGCTGCGAGTCGCTTTAGGAGCACCGTTCTGGCACGTGATGGTGAGGACTGCGCAGAGATGCGAAACCCAGAGCAGGGCTGCGAGTGTGACGGCACCCTCATCCCTATGTGCACATGTGTGTTTTCCAGCTGGCCGTTGCCGGAGCTGGAATCGAGCCAGATCAGACTGATTGTGTATCAAGACTGCGAACGGCGGGGAAGGAATGTCCTCTTCGATTCCAACGCCAAAAGGAGGAGCACGGAGGACGCCCTGGCCACGGTGAGGGGATCTCCAAGGATTTCAGCCGGCCACCCGTAGTCTTTGCTCTCACCAAAATGTAGGGTTGTCATTTTAAATCTCCTGGAGCTATATTAGAGGGCCTGACCGGTTTAAACTGGAGCCCTTATCTTCAGTAATAATAGAATCAGCTGACGCTTTGTGTGTAAGCATTCTTTCAGACTCACATGACACCAGTTTCTCACGTCTCCTGTCCACATTGCAGTGTCAGAGTTGTTAGAAATGTTAGCCACCAGCGCCTACCCCGTGTGTACATGCCACGGTGTTGTGTTATCAATATGTGTCCGATGCAACATTTGGTGAAACGCGCAGCTTCACCAAGTGTGTTTATTCCTCTCCGTTGGTCATAATTGAATAATGTGAAATTATTATGCAATGCATTTAAGAATTTGCTGTTCAATGTGTTATTCTATAGTAGTAAAGCCTAGTTGAAAGCAGTAATCGGGATACGGCACACGCCCTTCAGAGTCATACAGAGTACTGACGCCGAACCTCTGAGGCTAGTAGAGTCTGAGTGGCTTTATCACATGACAGTTTTTGGCCAAGGATAATGTTTGTCCTGTAAAAGAGAGCGAGCGGGAGGGAGGGAGGGAGGGAGAGAACGAGGGAGGGGTAGAGTATGTGTGCGGTTCCAGCTCACGAGTTCCTGAGGAAGTCATATGACAGAAGTTCACATGCTCCAGCCCTTTGTGTCGTCGGTCAGGGCACCACCACACACTTAAAGTATTTGTTTGTTTTGTTTTTTTTACCCATTGCTTGGCCAATGTAACGCCTGTACTTAAGGTGGCTTTCCACCACTCCTTTGTGCCACTTCATCCTCAGGAAATTTTTCTCATAACTCTTCATTATGTATTATTTTTGTAACTATTTTGATTGTACATTGAAATGAAATTCTATTTGAAGGATATTTCCAGAATGCATTTATTCCGTACACCCATAAATCATATCCCTCTGCTTAGTATTTTTTAAAAATGTTTGTGCCATAATGATCGATTAAGGCAGTGTGCTTTTACAGTGAACGTGTCTGCCGTTTTAAAGTTCCTCTTGGGGTGAATATAGACCGTTTCTTAGCCTGCTGTTCAGCACCGTGTGGCGTTTTGGAAAATTAAATGGTTGCTCCAGTCAGTGTGTGCGAGTTGCCTGGGTAAAATCCAGCCCGTCCCCTCCCCCGGCACGCCCGTAAAGACGTGATCATGTGTGCGTGCAGAAGCATGGTGGGGAGCCCCAAGCCAAGACCCTGGGGCGCTGCTGCAGGCTGAGGCCCACCGGGGGCAGCTCCAGCTCCCTGGATAGCACGAGCTCCTCAGCCTCGGAGCCGAAGGAGCAGGGCCCTCGCTTCCAGGTGGGTGTCTACACGGTCGCGCAGCCCCACACCCCGCCTGTGTGTACCCCCCCCCCCGCTTCCCACATGACAGTGCTGTGTTCCCTGTCATGCCCAGGGATCTCGCTGTTCTTCCGATGCCAACATGCTGGGAGAGATGATGTTCGGCTCGGTGGCAATGAGCTACAAGGGCTCTACGCTGAAGATCCACCAGATACGGTGAGAGGGGAGACCGGGCACTCAAACTAAATTAATGTGGCCTACCTTGATAACGCTGGGGAGGGCTGCATGGCTGGAGAATCGGTTTTATTGTGTCTCTCCTCAGGTCGCCTGCTCAGTTGATGCTGAGCAAAGTGTTTACTGCCCGGACCGGGAGCAGCGTTTATGGAAGCCTGAACACGTGAGTTCTACATGCTAAACGGCCTTCATAGCTATCCTTATCTCTGTTCTGGGCCTGTTTAGGACCACCATTAAACCCGTGATATTGTTTGTGTTTTTAGCACACACTTATCGAAGTTGTTAAACGTTAAGGCGAAACCCCGAGTGCCGTTTGCCGTATTCCTCTTGCAACAGCGTTTCCTTTGTCGGCTGCCTTCCTTTAACTTGACTTTAATCTTGAACCGCTCCATTTGGGTTCCGTTGCGACATAAAGGTTTTTTTTGTTTTTTTTTTTTTGTTTTTTTTTTTCCCTTTTCCTTTTTGGCAGATTGCAAGATAGCCTTGAGTTCATCAACCAAGACTCAGCTGCACTTAAGCCAGATCAAAACACTGTGGTCACCAGCTTTCTGGGGAACATAGGTAATGAGCGGCTCTGCGGTGTGGGGCATTAAGCTGCCAGGATGCCCGTTGCTCCTGCACGCCACCATCTCTACCTTTTGGATTCAGTGTGCAGCTTAGCGTAACCTCGAATGGGTGGGCGTGTCCCCTTTTTGTTTGCCTGGCGAATGCCGAGCTGGTCATGTATGCAGTGAATTAAATGTGCTTTTTCAACATTAAAAAACGTTGTTTGGGAGGGCGCTGACATTTGCTTGGAATTCTTTCTGCAGTGAAGTTTTGACCTGATTTTGGTAACGTGAATTCTGTGTTTTTAGTTGACACTGCGTCGGCATGGAAATTTGTTTGCGTGTGTATAAACAAGTGTGCATGTGTGGACTTTGTGTGTGGTAACGTGTTCTAACCATCTGTTTCACGATGTCAGAACGCATTGCATTTGTGGTGAGCTTTTACCTTTTGTCTCAGACGTGTCTTTTAAGAAACTTGGCTCTCAGAACGCCCTGGCAAGTTCATTCAGCTGGGCACGTTTTGACATCTCCCTTTGGCCTGCCTGTCCCTCGGTACAGTGTGCGTGAGCGCTTTACTCGAGGGACTTGCGGTACGCCTGTCAGCCAACAGGAGGCGCTCTGCTCCCCAGCTTGTGCCTCAAACCTGTGTTGTGGAAGCGTCCCGCTTTACTAACCTGCTGCGTGTCTTTCTCTCCCCCTCTCTCTCTTTCTCTCGTTGTGTTCCGCCGAGTGCAGGTTTTTCTCAGCTCTGCAGCCCGCGCCGGGCCTTCTCTGAGCAGGGCCCGCTCCGTCTGATCAAGAGTGCCTCTTTCTTTGCAGGTTTGCCATGTGCTTCATGTGTGTGGTGCATGCCTTCAACCAACCCCCCCCCTCCCCGCACTTCCCCCAATTTTCCAATGCACCAACCCCTCCACCCAACGACAGATAGCATCAGAACCTTTCCCCTTGTTATGATTTTCTTAAAAATAGCTTCCCCTCCGTCCTTTCAGTCATATTGGGGCCAGAAAATCACGGGGCTCTCAAATTCTGTAAGAGTGAAACTTGTTGATTCAGTCATACCTCATGTCAGTGACACACCGTGATTTTTTTTCCTCTGGATATGGGTGCATTTAATGCTAGTAAAAGTCAGTGGTTCTTCTGCAGCCCTCCCCCGTCCCTCCGTACTGCACTAGCGCTGTGTGGGCTGAGGCCACAAGGCGTAAGAACGTGCCTGAGTTCGAAGGCCCTCGCGTCTGCGTCAAAGCCCCAGTCTTGGCCAGTGGGCACCGCCCTGATTCCTGCTCCCTCTGTCTGAAGGGCCCAGCAATCCGATGGACATGCCGGGCAGGGGACTTCACGACGAGCGGGACAGCGGCATCGCCAGGTCAGGTAAGCTGAGTGGCTCTGGGGCACTCCTCCGGGACTCTTTGGGTTTGGGTCAGGTCACTGGATCCATGTCAGTCTCTTCTATCCCTGTCTCTCAGGTTTCCTTATTTTTTTTCTGTTCTCCACTCGTTACGTTGAACGTGTGACCATTTGGGTGAGCTCACCAGGTTTACTGAGTCGACCCAGTTAAGTAATTACGACTTTGAATCATCTTCAGACCCAAAAGCTCTCGGGTTCTCCTGGGACATGGCTGTGTGCCTGTCTGCATTGGCTTTATCGGAAGTGAGGAAAGGTTTGACTCCCAGGGCTCATCAGGGATCAGGTTCTCTTCTGTGTCGGAGGACAGTATAAATGAGATGTCAGCTCATCTTAAGCTTTGAAGTCACGTGGAGGGGCTGATGCAGCAGCTAAAATGGCCATCCGGTGCCATGCCGCGCTCTACAATGACAGCTTCTCCTATATGGTTTTCCGAGCGACTCGTGCTATTGCAGGCATGATGGGAATCTCATTTTCAGTCTGATACATCACTTGCAGGTGCTTAAATATAGACATTGCTTAATGAAGGTCTAATTCAGGCCCTATCTGTCCCCTTCAGCCGTTCACACGCGAACGTCACCGCGCCTCCTTTTATCTGCGTCTGTGCAATTATGAGCTAACGGTCAGCCCGGGTGACTCTGGCTAGGCCGGCCGACCAGCCTCCTGTCCCGGGCAGGTTTATGGAGTGGCTCTCCTAATTAAACTGAAGACAAAGTCACTGCTATTGAATGTCGGCAGTGTGCAGTGGTCACAGCTGCAGTGAGCTGAGGTAATGCATTCTGGATATGTGGCGGTGTGAGTTTCCCCCCCCCTGAGTGGGTAACGGGCCTCTTTCATATCCCCCCCCCCCCCCCCCCCCCCTCTCTCTCTCTCTCT
>JAACJT020000040.1:2419200-2432395 GCA_009936485.2 Gymnarchus niloticus | reverse complement strand
CGGCATCTACGGGCCCTTTCCCGCGCCCCCCTGCCCCCCCCCCCCCCCTCTCTCTCTCTCTCTCTCTCCCCCCGTCCTCATACTACCTCGTCTAATACCTCCTCTCCTCCTTCCCCTCCCCACGGTGGGCCTCGCAGCGTCCCTGAGCAGCCTGCTAATAACCCCCTTCCCGTCGCCGGGCTCCTCGCTCACCAGCAGCTGTGCCAGCAGTTACCAGCGCCGCTGGTTACGCAGCCAGACCACCAGCCTGGAGAACGGGGTCTTCCCAAGATGGTGCGGACATGGCCTAACAGCTGAGCGTGGCGCTCTAGCATGACACTTTTAAAAAAAAAAAAAAAAAAAAAAATGCTTCAGTTGAGATGTTTTAAGATGATAAGCTCAGCAGAGGGTCAAGCTGCTGTATGTATGCGACCTGGTTTGTATATAATGTGTGGCTGTCTACCCTACTGTCTGCTCTGGCTGTTATTTTCTCAGTAGTAGTTTTTCTTTGACGTAAAATATGCTTGTCATGCTAAAGTGAGGGCACACCCAACCCAGCTTCTGTGCGGGCGGGCGGGCGGGCGTGCGTGCGGGCGTGCGGACACTCACTTCTGTGTGCACACAGGTCGGTGGAGGAGAGTTTCAATATGTCTGACGACAGCAGCGGCCCCGGCCTCGGGGTGGCCAGGAAGAAGAAGATCGCCATCGGCATCATCTTCCAGCTGTCGGAAGACGAGGACCAGAGCAGCAAGTTCGAGGCCTTCTTCTTCTCGCACTTCCCCCTCTTCGAGAGTCACATGAACAAACTGAAGAGTGCAATTGAGCAGGTGTGCGCCAGTGTTGAACTTGGCCTGGAAGCAAGGAAATTCACACGGGAGAGTGATTGGTAGCTTTAACTGTGGAGCCTTATGGAGAGTCTGATTTACTGCTTTTCCTGGTTTGTCTTGTGGTGCGTGTAATACGTGTGTGTGTGTGTGTGTGTGTGTGTGAGATCTCACTACTTCTATTCTCTTCAAAGGCCATGAAAATGAGTCGAAGGTCAACAGACGCAAGCCAGAGAGCACTGGCTTATAACCGCATAGTGGATGGACTCAATGAATTCAGGTATGTGTGAAATAATCAGACCATCTTACAGCCACACTGGGTCTTACTAGCTGTGTGCAGGAAACAGAGATTTAAAGGCTGGGGTTAGTCTTGGCATTTGGGTTAAAGATGGGGTTTGGCTTGATGTTAGGGTTCTGAATAGGGTTTGGCCTAAATAGCAGGCATCTCTACCTGATTTTAGTGGCATCTACCCCAGAGAGAGGTGCATGCTGGGTCTTCCCGCCCTCTGAGGAGGGCGGCTTGTATGCCCGACCCACCGTCCACATGCTCAGAGAAAAGCTTCCCATTGCTCCAGTCATATGCCTGCTGGCTTGATGCCCGGGCAACCTGATTCCGGTCTGAGGAAACCCTATCTCTCAGAGACAGTGTCAGGGGTACCAGAATAGTAAATAATATTTATGTGCCATTAGCAGCAATGTGATTGCATAGGACAAATTTCTTTTCTTTTTTTTTTCCCCCCTCATATTTCTTTTTGAATTATTCTGGAGAGTCTGATATGTGGTAGGGTTTTTGAGATTCTTCAATATAGTGGATTGTGCCAGACTAGTCCGGGATGATTTTGCTGTTGCGTGTGCAAGGTGAGGTTGGGGTGGGGGGGATGTGGTTAATAAATAAACACTAAGTATGCACACAGATAACGAGGGCTTCTGAGGTGAGTTTGCGAGATTGCCTTCAGGATCACCTGAGCAGCTACTCTCCGTGTGTAATGTGGCCTCTCTACAAAGTCAGCTCTGTCGTCTGCTCGTAGAATATTTTTATAGCGCGCTAAGAAATTAACCGAGTGCCAAGGATCACAGTAGCCGACTCAAAGGTTTGTTTTCCTCCGAGAGTTTTAAACAGCGTGGAGGAGGCGGCACATTTCTCACGGGGAGGCCTTTCACAGCAGCACGACATGTCCGGTGTGTACGATATTGAGAGAAGTCCCGATGGTTGACCCACTGCGAAGTCCTTAACCGCAAATTTTTGGCTGCATGCTCCACTGCTAAAAAAGTTATCTAACATTTGCTCTGCGTGGAAGTGAATGTCTGGCAGCAAACTTCTCTTTATACCAAAAACTGACCCGAGTACATCCTCATCATCCGACAGATGTGTACAGTTCAGTATCGTGAAGGCCAGGTTAAAAGGGCGAGTTTCTCCCATCAGAAATGGAGCTAAATGAAGCTGGTGTACATGTAGCATGAAAGGAACTTCTAACACACCAGCTGACATCTGAAGTGGTCTGTCAGCCTGCAGCAGTGAATAACTCAGATGTTGGTGCCAAGCGGGCCGTTCGGGAGGTGGGGGGGGGACACCTCCAGCAAGGCTGGATACTGGGCCGCTCGTAGCACATGGAGGGACTGTCAAATGAGTGATGGGGCTCATAAATTCACTTCAGCTGGTTTGGCTGTATTTCTGGCCGTGCCGTGGAGCGGCTGCAGGGGAAATACCTACTGGCTTTCGTATTTTAATTGACAGAATCTGAGTTGGCCTTTTGTGTTCGTGTCGTTGCTCGTTTTACATTTGCTGCAATGAGGTGGACAGGTGTTCGTCTCAGCCCCTGTGCTCATCCCTCGCCCTCTCTCGCCGGACTAAAGATACAATGGCATAGCTAAGCACCTCGAATGTTCCTGCCTTCCCCACGAGTCGCCAGATTTCACACGTCCAGAGGGTGTCCTGAATAGCTGCTGGATATCGCTGTCGTTTATCGGTCTGACAGTTCGGCTCAGATGAAGACGAAACATCATTTCATCGGCACCTGGCGTCCTCGTCGTTTCCTTGTTTATAAGGCGTTGTGTTGTGCGGCCCTGTAGGGCATGTAACAGGTCTGCTTAAATGTCACTGTCCGCTGTCAAGTTAGCCAGAAGTAAGCGGCTCAGGTGTCTGTTTTGGACAGCTTGGGAATAGAACCTGACCCGTCCTGTAGTTTTAAGGAAGTAAGTCTAAATCTAAATAATGCTTATTAATTGAGGTATTAATGGGCTGTGTATCTGACCCAGTTTTCTCTTTCTGAGAACCGCCTGCCCTGTGTTGCCCAGTGTTTGCTTGTGGCCTACACTGCCTCAGGTTGCCCACAGCATTTGGACCGTGCCGGTTCAGAGGGGTGCCCCACGGCACTGACGAGGAGCGCAAAGGGCTGGATTTCAGCCCGCCGTGGGGCCGGGATGGAATTTCCAGATGCCGGAATGTCACATAGGGTGTCCCCCTCACGGCCCTGTGGAAACTGTGTCCTCCTTGTTCGCCACTAAACAAGGATGGTCTGTTCTCCCACAGGACGACCATCTGTAACCTTTACACCATGCCTCGCGTGGGCGAGCCAGTGTGGCTGACCATGATGTCCGGAGCATCGGAGAAGAATCAGCTCTGCGGCCAGTTCATGAGGGAGCTGGCGTTGCTCGTGGAGCAGGCCTCCAGGAACCAGTTGAGTGGGAAGAAGAGGCAGGCAGGATGAGTGTAACATAATATATAGGTTTACTTCTTTATATCACGGTGAAAACGATCACCGTCCAGAATGTCATGTGGGTATGGATGTCTGGGGCGTGCGCATTGACTTGAGGCCAGGCATCTGATCGAAGGATTCCTGTACTGATGCTTAGCCTCTCGGCTATTTATAAAGAAGGGACGTGAGCTTGTTGACCATACCCAGAGAGAAAGGTGAAGTCAGTGTGACTGTAGTAATCTGGAACCTTCCTACATTCAGGTTTCTTCCAGCCCTCCTGACTGCCGTCCTCACCAACCACCTGGCTTGGGTTCCTACCGTGATGCCCAACGGACAGCCGCCCATCAAGATCTTCCTGGAGAAGCACTCCTCTCAGAGCGTGGACATGCTGGCCAAGACCCACCCCTACAATCCATTGTGGGCGCAGCTCGGTAATCAAAAAAGCACAACTTTATAACGTATCTGAGATCCTTTTGGATAGTGTTTGATAATGTGTGTGCACTGGATGCATTAGTCTCCAACATTAGCATAGCAAACATAATGGCTGATGACTACAACTCAGTGGATTCGTATGTCCTGTAAAATGGTAAATATAGGTGACCTTTAATCTTTCCCTTATTATTGAAATTCAGAAGTCACCGCTTAAATGACTGTGCATCGCCCTCTAGTGGTTGCAACGAAAATACTTGACTAACTGCAAAATGGTAACGTCAAAATAAATTGAAGTATAAAAATGTAGAAAAATTGTTCACTGGTGATGGTAAAGGAAGATTAGGGTTTTAGCTGTTTTCACTTTTTTGTTTCTTTATGCAAATTCTGCTTGCACGCGGATTGTGTGAGGGAGGATGGTCTGGCAGAAATGGGTAGATTCACGTTTAATGGAGAGCGAAAGCTACAGTGACGGTTGGCATTAACGCACAGTAGCTTTGAAGCTCTTAAACTAGCCATAGATGGAATGATTGCACTTGATTCCCACGTGAGGTCGGAGAAACACCAATGTTATGCTGGCACCCAAATGAGTATCACATCTGCTAGATTATTAGCGGCTGCCAGTTCATCTACCGGTCCAAATGGAGCCCCGGTGAGGCCTAAAGATACAGCAGCAGTCACAAGTGCTCAGCCGAGTTTGGCATTCAGAGATCTGGTATTGCCACCGTCCGTTAAAAGAGAGCCGGTGTCGGAAGTAAGCGGGGATTCGTTTGTCGTGTCATGTCTGATGAAAAGCGTGAACGCAACGACAAAAAACAAACTAGGCCTTCAGCGTGAGATGCTTGACTTCTGAAGAGATTGGGGCAGAAATCGAATGTAGTCTGTTTTTTTTAAAGAAAAAAAAGTGATGTTGAGCTTGTTTGATCTGTGGTTTAAATGGCATTGATTGGTCTTAAAAAATGTAATAAACGACAGTTTGAAAGTTGTTGACTGGATGAAAAATAACTTGCTGCTGCTTTAAGAGACGGTGTTTAAATTACTCCCAGCTCACCACGAGTTTCATTAAGTTAACTGGCAAACGGAGTGTCGACCAAACTTGAGATGATGGGCTGGGCAGACGGCACGGCGTGTTAAATGGAGCCGGTCCCGGGTAATCGTGCGCTTTGTGTTTGCGCAGGTGACCTGTACGGTGCCATCGGCTCCCCCGTGCGTCTCTCCCGGACCGTGGTGCTCGGCAGGCGTCAGGAGCTGGTGCAGAGGCTGCTCTACTTCCTCACCTATTTCATCCGCTGCTCTGAGCTGCTGGAGACGCACTTGCTAGAGAGCGCCGAGGACGAGGCCATCGTGCTGCCCGGCTCCCTCATCACGACGTCGCTGCGCCGCGGTGAGGTGGAGGAGTCCGATTACGTGCTGGTCACCGTGCACAAACCCCACGGCGACTACCCGGCCCCGACCGGGCAGGAGGACCAGGGCCCTGCGGCCACCGGCGAAGGGAGCCGCAGGCAAGGACCAGCCCCCACGGCTTGCCCGGAGGATGATGGACACCTGGCTCCCTGCAGAGAAAAGGCGAGCTACTGCCCAGAAACCAAGCTGGAGACGGTGGTGTGCGTGGGGTCTGCGTCAGCCAGGGAGCTGGCCTCGGAGCCAGATGGGGAAGCGGAGGCCAGCGCCGTCGGAGAGGCCCCAGAGACTGAGCGGATGCCCATGAGCTACTTGGGTTCCTCTGGGATACCCCTGGAGAAGAAACCCCCCGACAAGAGTGCAGCTGAGCACTTCCTGTCAGATGACAAGCAGCCCGCCCCCAAGGTGACTTTCCTCATCGGTGACTCCATGTCTCCAGATTCGGACACAGAAAGCCGAAGGCTGAGAGTCGAGGATCAAATCAAGAAGCACAAGAGGCAGCTGAAGCAACAGGGGCTGCAGAGCTCCACTGAGGCCAAGTGTGAATTAAAGACACCATCGCAGGACCAAACGAAGATCTACGAGGGTAAGAGTCCAGCCCTGCATGTCTCTAGCAAACTGGCCCAGTGGTGCTCCTCTCACGAAGAGTGCATGGACCTGTTTGACGAGTATTTTAGTGACGATAATCCCGTGGAAACCCGGACTATTGACGATGTGTCCGGAGCACAGGAGTCAAGCAGCACAGACAGAACGAAAAACGAGCCTCTGGACCCATCGAGAAACGCCACAGAAAAAGGGTGTAGGATTGTGGGACAGAGGGACACGGGCCACGGTGGATGTAGCTGTCATTCGGTGGCTGTAGCAGACGACAGCATTTGTAAGACTTGTTCTGCTGAGCAGGCCGGAGCCATTGTGATTTCTGTTACTGTCCCCCAAGGGGACATGGGTGACCTGAAGAAGGTCGGCCCCCTGAATGAGTGGGAAATCCCCCGGAATGAGAGTTCGGACAGTGCCCTGGGGGACAGCGAGAGCGAGGACACGGGTCACGAGCTGCAGCGGCACGAAGGAGCATACTATGGTGACGAGCAGGAGGAGTGGCTGGACGAGATCGAGGTCCCCTTTCCCGGGTCAGTGCCATTCTCTTCATTCTCACTTATTAATTAATGTCTTTTATGTTTTTTGTTTTTATTCTAGATGTCCTTCAGGTGGAAACGGCCTTTAGATTGTCATCGAAAACGTATTTCTGTGTCATTAGGTCTAAACTGGTCGAGAATTTCTCGAAGCCCACCATCGCCAACTTCGGGAGGTCTCTTTTTGGAGGCTACTGTCCCACCTACGTCCCCGACTTTGTCCTGCACGGGACGCCAAATGACGAAAAGCTGAAGCAGTGCCTCATGTCGGACTTGGCGCATGCCGTGCAGGTACCCCCCCCCCCCCAATCTTCCTGTGTGTTTTTTCTCCTCAGTACGATGCCAGAATCAATCTCGTTTACGATCTCGTTTTTCTTGCAGCATCCGGTCCTGGATGAGCCCATCGCAGAGGCCGTCTGTATCATAGCTGACACAGACAAATGGACCGTGCAGCTGGCCAGCAGCCAGAGAAGGCCCACTGACAGCAAGCTAGGCAAAGAGGTCCTGGTGTCCAACTTGGTGTCCAGTCTGCTCCATTCGACCCACCAGCTGTACAAGCTCAACATGTCCCCGAACTTTGTATGTCTGCAAGTACCTAATTCGGGGGGGGGGGGGGGTATAATTTAAACGGTAGATTGCGCACTGTATTTTGGAGGAGACTGAAACGTTTGTGTTTGTCTCCCCCTGGTGTTTAATTATGGGACTAGTGAAGGGTGTACGGCATGGATCTGAGCCCTCTGTTTTCTTAAAGTGACGACGGACCGCAGCTTATACGTTGGGTATCTGCTCATTTCGTGCACAGTGCATAATGCACCTCGAGGACAGACTGCAGGAGCTCTATTTCAAGAGCAAGATGCTGGCCGAGTACCTGAAGGGTCAGACGCGAGTTCACGTCAAGGAGCTGGGGATGGTCTTGGGGTAAGGATGCAAGATCTTATTGACTCTTTCTCATTCTATCAAGCTGCCACTGAAATGTCTTGAAACAATTAACTCGTTTTTCACCTTGTCCGGCAGAAATGTGACAATGTCTGCTTCAGCATGGAAACTGTATTACGGGTGTATGGTGGAACATCTTGACCTTGTACATTTTGAATTTGTAGTTCAGTGACACTGGTTTTAAGGTGACCTGAAATCAATTTCAAGGAGTTACTGGAAGTGGGCTTGGGGTAGTCGTCTTGTAGAAAGGCTGTGAAATGACGAGCAGAGCAGGACTCGTGATGTGAAGTGAAATGGAGTGGAGTCGCAGGGTGCTTGCATGTCACGCCAAAGCCTTGACTTCTCTGAATAAGACAGAAATGTGATTCTGCAGTTTTTTTCCAAAAACACATGTAAATGGAATCTTTAACGTCATCTAAATTCAGTGTACCAGAGGACAGTAGAGTAACTCGTTTGTAAAACTGGAGTGAAACATGAGCTCTTCTACCAGAATTGCAGTATTTGATGTAACGCTGTTTTTCACTTTATTCTTTTAAAATTCTAGCATCGAATCCAGTGATCTTCCCCTGTTGGCAGCGATTGCAAGCACCCACTCACCATACGTGGCCCAGATACTGCTCTAGATAGCCCAGAGCCACCGACAGTGGAAAACGAGTCTGGAACCAGAGGACCGTCAGGAATAGCACACTGGTTCAGACCGAGCACGCCCAGCCCGGAGTGGTCTGGCATGGCTGCACGGTAGGTGGGTGCTCTCAGCTGGTACTGTTGCAGCTCTCGAAGCCTTAAGAGGCACGGCCCCGGGTCGCTGACCCAGGGTGTGGCTGCGGCGACGCAGGCCCGGCGCCGAGCACCAGAGCACCTGTGGTGCACTGAATGCTGTCTGCGTCTGTACAGACTGAAGATTCACAGAGACGCTTTTTCAAATGAGGAGCATCTTCTCCAGTGTTTGAATGTTTCATTGGTATTTTCCATCTGGACTCCCCCCCCCCCCCCCACCGCCCCAGACTTTTTTTTTTTTTTTTTTTTTCCCCCTTCCTTTACAAACGCAATAGCACAGCCATAGGAAACAAAGGAAAATATGCTACTTAAAAATTAAAACATTCTGATCTTATAAATGCTAAAACAAGCCCTCGTGATTCAATGTCTCTTTCATTAGCTAATCCAGGTACCAGGTGTAAATATGCATAATGAACAAAATATTGGAAATGCACTACGAACGCGGAGAAGCCCCAAAGCGAATGAGGAAATAAAAATGGACAGTTTTTATAGTGCCAGTGGTGGTTTTACATCATTCTTCTCACAGGCACTTATCTACCTCAGATCCTTTGCTGGTCTACATCACTACTTGCTAGCGTAGTTGTCTTAGCTTGCTTAAAAGGGAAACGTTTCTCATTTAACCAGAAGCCTGTTGCATAAACAAGAAAAACATGACTGTGTTCTGTAGAAAAATATTATGTACAGTTACGGCAAAAAAGAACAATGTCCTTTCACCTATTCAGAAAGGTACATTTATTTTGTCCCAGTAAGAGAATTCCCCCCACTCATGTACACTGTTTACTGTACGAGAAGATGCATGTTTCAGAAATAATAATTGAATACCAGCTAAGAATTACATGTTTGTTTTATCTTTGCAAGTGGAGAGAGACATTTTAAAGCACAAACACATTTTTCATTTATAGAATCAAAACACATTAAAGGGCCATTCTAAATGAGAGATTTATTTTTACTAATATTTATAGATATTTCTACCATAACGCAACTGTATTGCCGTTTTTGTGTCTGAAAGTAACGTCGTGTCACGTCTTAATTGACATGAGGCATGAAAGAATGAGATTACTCGCAGATTTTGCTGATATTGTTCAAAGATGCTTCACCACCGCCCGAATTACGCCGATTTGCATTTTATTCTGAAGGGTGTGTGTATGTAACATCTGTGTGTGTGTGTGCGCGCACTTCTATATTTAAGTATGATGAGTAACATTTTCTCAATTATATGTACAGAGGAAAAAAGTACAGTCTTTAAATTTGAATTTTCTTCTCATTTTTTTTCCCAATTTTATGGGAATGTTGTGCAATAAAGATGCCAATGTTACATATTTCAGTGTGTTTCAGTAGTGATTATTGATTTGCTCTAAATGTTTCATCGCCATCTTCATACTGCTGGTGACAGCAGTTCAGACCAGAGCTCTCTTCCCATGACACCCACAGACATGCCTAAGCTAGCTGGCATTTACCTGTCCAGTGATTCTTAAGTCTGCCCTGGGGCCTCTGCCCAATGGGATGTGCCTGGAACAGCTCCCTTAGGATTCAGCCAGGTGGCATCCTTATAAGACGTGTGAAGCACCTCCACTGACTCCTCTTGAGCTAAAGGAGCACCTTCTGGATCTCCAGGCTTCAGTTTGGCAACATTGTGGAGAAACCTCATTTCAGCTACTTGTACTCATACCCCTGTTTTCCGTCGTTAACCGCTGCTCATTTCCATAGGTGAAGATGGGTGAATAATGACTTAAACTGTGAGCGTCATCTAACAATTAAGCTCCTGCTTCACCACTGAGGCTCACAGTTTTACTGGTCCACATCGAACAGTTTAGCTCCTGCTTCACCACTGAGGCTCACAGTTTTACTGGTCCACATCGAACAGTTTAGCTCCTGCTTCACCACTGAGGCTCACAGTTTTACTGGTCCACATCGAACAGTTTAGCTCCGGCTTCACCACTGTGGACCAGTAAAATGCAGCCGCTGAACCCATCCACATATCAATCTCACATTATCAAAATATTATTTTTGCTTAAAGTACTGGATGCAGTCTTGACTATAAAACTATTTGGGGATAAACGGGACCCGAGAAGATGACAATATTTTTCAACTTGGTTTTATATGGCACTCTGAAGCGTAGTTGAAGAGCTTGATCGTGACTGGTGTCTATATGTAGTCACGCTGCTTGCTGTTTTGCCTTTTCAGTATTACGCTATTGTCTTGCATATGTGCTGACAGAACGTTTAAAGGCTCTTGAGAGAAAATGCATGGATATTAATGTAATGAATAAATAAACCAAACTAATTTCCTCCAGTCATTAAGTATAGACTATTCTTGTAATGAATCCCAACGTCGATTTCAGTTAGTCATCATCTAATTGACTGCAATCTATTATTACATTCAGTTGAAATGTTTTCTTTCAATGTAGTGTCAAAGCTATTTACAGCATTCAATACTTAGTCATTTTGAAAGTAAACCCTGCACTACTTCTTCCATAGACACCCTGTTGAGCTTTGAGTAATTTTCCAGAGACAGTAGAATGTCTTTCTCTTTAACTTTTGGTCTTAAGTAACAAACAATTCCACTTTTCTAACTGTAACTGTTCTCTGCCAGAGTGGGATTTTCCTAACGGGAATTCGTTTGTTTAAAAGAGCACTTTGGCCTGCAATCAGCAGTGTCTAAACCTACCAGTTCTTATGTAGCAGAACGCCCTCATGGGAATCATCTTTTAATATGTTCCTAATAGTTGATTTCTTGGAAAATGAGTAAGTCTTCAGCCACCCTGTCCAATTGCAATAAGATTATTTGTAGTTTAACAACACTGTCTACCACTGTGGTGTCAAGCAGTTTAAGCACTTTGTTTTGTTTTAAAAAAGAACATCAACTGCATTTAAACATCTCAGAGGACTACTAAAGCGGGCCACTGTAAGAACTTAATCATTCTGTCTGAGAGACTTGTCTGTTGAAATGCCTTTAATTTATCCGGAAACCCTGAAGTACATGACTATTTAAGCAATTAATTGATCCCTACTCTGTGGGATGCCCGTGTCCTGCAATCTTGTAACACTCAGTCTCCCTGAAACAAGTTTTCTTAGTTCCTGTGGCAACCCATCTACTAAAAGGCACGGTAACATGGAGAGCACGTTTGGCACTCGGTGTGGAAACGACGATGGTGTAGAGATTTCAGTTGTCATCTCTCTCCGATCCTATGATCCACAGGCCCACACATTGTGGTTTTGTAATCATCTTGCACATGATATAGTCACTTTGGGTGACGTGATGACCCTGCTGTTTATTTCTTAAAAAAAAAACTGGAGCGCTTCACCCTTTAGCCCTCCCCAGGCTACTGCTCTTCAGGGTGGACTTGTAAGTCTACTAACCGTTACCCTTGTCCAGTTCAAACAATTGTTAAAATGTGCCTGGGGAAAGCGGAGGGGCCCTGGATTAGCATATTAGCATAGCATAAATCTGTTGCTCTGAGAGTCTAATCTTTCGCTTCATTACATTTTATTTCAATTCCATTCCATTCTTTGATTAGAAATGTGCTTTTATCAAGGCCTGTAAATATTACAAAAATGTCTTGCCCAAAATCGGTGACTGGCTATGTCAGAAGGTCACGTCAAACTTGAACAGAAGCTTTTAGCAGTTCCTCAGGTGGCTTTTTTAACGGTAGTGAAAGGTTCATAATGTATGTTTATGTGCCCTGCTCAAGGTACAACAGCAAGACCCTTCTGCAACTTGAGACAGCAATCTGGAGGTTACAGGGCTGTATCTTTAATGGTTTCTAGCTGTTGTCCCAATCTGACACTTCACACCACCATACAGATGATGATGCAGGGTTCATTACACAGGCACACCCCCCCGAGTCATGGTTACTATGTACTGTACTTGCCTTCACAAACCTGATCCATTCTGGTTCTTCCACAGTCTGTCATGTGTGCTCCTTTTGACATAGTACCTTAATAAATGATGAAACAGACCTTTATCAACAGTGGAGACCTAATTAATAGTAGAGATACGATAATATGCACAGGACTGTTTACTGTATTCCAACAGGCTTGTCATTTTCTGTTTGTTACTGAAATGCTGGTCTAGTCAACTTTTCTGCAAGAACTTAATGCAACAAAGTCAGAAAACTTGCCTGTGGATTTGCAAATGGTATAAATGCTGGTTAGCTTACATGAGGATGGTGGGCTTAAGTGGGGGAGTGAAATCATCTTTGGCCACGTTCCCTTGGCCCTAGTTTTTAATTCACACACAGGCATGTGGCTGACATGCCAGCTTCAACGTTATGCAAGTATAGGCTAATAGACTCCCATTGACTTAAACCAAAAATGAGTAAAAATTCTGCAGAAACGACGATGTTTGACGAGAAATCAAATGTCCGTAACATCTGCCAGAATTCGCATCATTTTGTTAAACCGTGTATGACATTTGAACGTATGTAAAATTAACTTATTACTCACAACCCTGCCCCACCTAATAGCTAAGCAACACGTGTTATATGCCGTATATTATATGGTAAAATGCATTTCTTTTAGTAATACCATAAAATGGAAAGCTTTTAGCATTTTCTTTTTCAATTTTATGTCATTACCCAGGGATGGGCTGGCAGCACAAGGCAGAAGGCAGGGATACAGCCTGGGGAGATGCCAGTATGTCACTTTTAGCTGTAATCAAATATATAAAACTGTACACTTGCCCAGAAACATAGTAGAATATGCTTAAATTGGCATCCGTGTTGGCAAGGAAGTCTGTTTAGAGTCATTCTGCAAATATTATTAGAAAAAGTATTGTACCTCCTATTTACATACTGTAGCTCCCCAAAGCGAGTAAGATTTGCGTAGTTACGTCAACCACTCATGAGAGTTAGATGAACTTGGATGAGTTTACAATGCTGAGGTCCAGCTGAACAAAGCTGGTCTAACAGTCATCACATACGCTGGAGGTGATGAACTTGGATGAGGTTACAATGCTGAGGTCCAGCTAAAGAAAGCTGGTCTTATAGTCGTCACATAAGCCGGAGGTGATGAACTTGGATGAG
>JAACJT020000040.1:2403583-2419100 GCA_009936485.2 Gymnarchus niloticus | reverse complement strand
GTGTGTGTGTGTGTGTGTGTGTGTGTGTGTGTGTGTGTGTGTGTGTGTGTGTGTGTGAGTGAGTGAGTGAGTGAGTGTGAGAGAGAGGGGAGGGGGTTGGGCCTGAAGCCGAAATACCAAAAAGCAGATAAAAAAAAAAAAAAAAAAAAAAAAAAAAAAACCCCAGTATGTATTGTAATTCATATGCTATTAATGTTTAATTATTCCATTTTGTTGGGGGAAGGGGGACCGGGCATTGGTAATTATGCAAATTGGACTTGATGCAAGTTGGCGTCATAATTAAGTTGTTTCAGTCATTTTGGTCTGGAATAGATTTTTAATCTCTGTCGCTCTCAGTTAGTCTGCAGTGTGTTCCCTCCCAGCTTCATAAAAGAATGACGCAGGCAGGACAATTACTTTGTCGCTGCCCGATTGAATCTGCCCAAGTTTTTGAACACTGCATGCTGCACATTTTAGTTCTGTTACCCCGGCGTCAAGCATCGCTAAATATCCTGGCCATAGGAGCAGACCCCGAGGACTGGTGTAAGCCATGGCCTCAGGATCCTGTGACGAGTAAAGTGGTTTGAATGAAAGTGCATCAGATTATGGAAGATATGTTGCGTCTCCTGAATTCCCAGGCCACGGAGAGTGAGCTGGGTGATGTGGACCTGTCGGGTCTCCCAGAGGCACCGGTGGACTCGGAGGAAGAAGAGGAGGAAGACGAGGACATCGAGAGGACTGCCGACACGCTGCTCGGTCGGGATCTGGTCAGGGAATGTTTAGAGAAGGAACCGGCAGACAGGAACGATGATGACATCGGTGAGCGGGCCGCCTCGTCCAAACGCTGGTGTCGCTTGAATGGAATGGCGGTGCCGACCGTGGTTAATTCACAAAAGACGGCCTATTACGGCGTGCTTGTCAGTCCGCGGGCCCTGCGAGTTGTAAAAGAGTGTGAAATATGGTGCCTTTTATGCGCAGTGTTTCTCAGCCCGTGTGCTTAATTGATGAGGTTTGATCTTTCTGTCACAAGAGTGCCGCAGATAAGCGCCCTAACTGGATGTCTGTTTTATGGGGATGTCATACAGTTTAAAGGTGACTGCATGAACTCGATTTGCTGGTCTATGTTGTAGCTAAAAATATCCTAATTGATTGTTCAGTCAATTGCAAGGTGTACTGCTTGTTTATACTGGCAAAAAACAAGACTTTGGAATCTACAAACCCGGCTTCTTGCTAAAGATCCGCGATAAGGCTTCTGACGTTAATTTATGGCGGCTTAAGTGGTCCGCTTGGGCAGGAAATCCAGTCTGTCAGTCAGGGTTCTCCCCACGACTCGGGGTCAGAGTGTGATTGAGAATGAACGTCATCCGGGCCACCGGCCACACCCCCCACTCAGCCACACCCCCCCGCTCCTCTTGGCCTTGCAGAGCAGCTACTGGAGTTCATGCATCAGCTCCCTGCCTTCGCCAACATGACCATGTCCGTCAGGAGGGAGCTCTGTTCCGTCATGGTCTTTGAAGTGGTGGAGCAGGCCGGGACCATCGTCCTGCACCACAAACAAGAGGTAGGACCGTGTTCCTGGTCCCACTGTGACACTTCAGAGGCCTGGGTAGCATGTTGCCCTGACCTCAGCTCTCAACCTCAACGGGGGGGCCGTTTCAGCTGACAGCAGGGTCCAAAAGTATTAGCGCTTGCCAGCTACGAGAGAGAAACCTTTTTCGGATATATGCACAATTCTAAGAGGAAACTCGGCCAAAACAGGCAGACATGCCCTCGTTGAGGAATAATGGCAGCTTCTAGAAACCGCAGCCCCTCAGGTAGCTTGAGTGCTTATGGAGTGAGGTGGCTAGGGAAAGGTCAAGGCATTTGACCACGTTATTCCACTCTGCGGGTCGCCCTCAGGTCATCTTCATATTCTGGGCCCGTCAGTGAGAGAGCTGCTGGCGCTGCAGTTTAATTTTTAACACGGATGCTGTCCGGGACCGGTGTTTCTCCCAAATAATAGCCAAGCTTATTATTCTGGCTTCTATGTATTTGACTGTAATGTTTAGCGAACCGTGAAGCCCATGCAGTAAGTTGACGACGCGCAGCTTTGAAATGTCTAGTGAAGAGCCGTGTTTTCTGTCTCGGACGTTTGAGTGGGAGGCACTTCTTTAAATGGCGTTGTTGGGTGTTGAGCGGTGTCACCTGTGGCCAGCTGGACATGTGGTACGTGATCCTCAACGGCTCCGTGGAGGTCAGCCACCCGGATGGCAGGTCGGAGACCCTGTGTATGGGCAACAGCTTTGGGATCTCCCCCTCCCTGGACAAGCAGTACATGAACGGCGAGGTGCACACCAAAGGGGACGACTGCCAGGTAAAGTCACTTTAAAATAAATGCTGGCTATAACGTGTCATTGTGTGCCCTACGAAAGACCGGCATCCCAAAGTAGTGATGGAACAGTCTGAGCCTTCAAACCCTGTGCTGGGTGGGAGTATCTCGAGCAGTTGCCAGCCTTGATTGTTAGTTCATGATACTCCCACCCACTCCTGGGATTTGAAGCCTCATTAGTTTCATCACTATCCTGAAGTTCCCCCTGCCTTTTTACCCTGTCCTTCCTGATTGGCTAGTCTTGGTTATTTGGGTGTCAGAAATGTGAAATAAAAAAGGTATTTAGAAATGCCTTTCGATAATTTAACTAATTACGTGGGACGCTTGGTGAAGTGTGAAAAGTAAACTGGTTTACTGGAGGGGGGTGGCTAAATATCAGCGACGGTTAAGTGAGTTAATACTTTCGCTGTGCTAGGCAAAGTGGAGACTGGGTTAAGTGTCGGACCGTCTTGGTACAGAACAGGAAGTGAGACCTTAATATAGACCGTGTCACAGAGAATGTGCTTCACTTAAACATCCGCGATGTTCTGTGAATTGTCGGGGAAACACTGACCTCTGACTCGGCTGGTCTGCTAACGTCTCGCTTCCGGAGAAAGGATTGCTACCCTCACCCCCGGTTCAGATTTAGTGCCATATTTATGGGTGCCGTCGAGGTAACAAGCGAAATAGGTTGAACTGTGTTTGGAGCACGAGAGAAGTGCGGTAGGCGCTGACCAGTGAGCCTAGTCTGTCACAGCCCTTCTCATGCCTCTAAGACATGACTCGGTCTTGCTGTTATCGGAGTACCCATCCCTGGTGCAGAGCAACTTGCTGCTCTTCTCCAAGTTCACGAGGTGTCCCCATGTCATTGTGGGCCAGTTCGTCTGCATCGCCCAAGAGGACTACTGGTGCATTCTGAACCATGTGGAGAAGAACACTCACAAGGTGGAGGAGGAGGGCGAGATCGTCATGGTGAAGGAGCATCGTGAGCTGGACCGTAGCGGCACCAGGAAGGGTCACATTGTCATCAAGGTGAAGGGGATAGTGGGGGGACCTCGGGCTTGGTGCACTCTGGCTGTCAGGTTTGCTGACAGGAAGCTCTTACCATAGGAATCTGGTGTAAAGGTCCATTTTTTTAGGATAACCTGAATTTAAGCTGCATTTTTATAAATGTGTGATACTGCTGCATTCATTTTTTTTTTTTTTTTTTTCACAAGAATATCTGAATCTGCTTGTATTGGTAACTGGGTTGAGGGTCCAGTGAGGTTCACTTCTTTCTTTTTTTTTTTTTTTTTGACTCTTCACCTACTTGACCAAAGTTTCAAATCCTCCCGCAGGGCCGGTTCCTTCCCAGACTTCTCTGATCATGCAGTGGTCACATTTTCCGCATATCAATGAAAACGCACGGTTTTACTTTGATTGCAAGTCAAGCGAAAATCACATGCCAGGTCATGGAAGGTTTAACTGTTTCAGTTTTTCCCTGTTGCCCGTCTGTAGGGATGTTCTTTCAGCCAGTGGCTTTTCAGGGCTGTCATGGGTGGCGTCCCCCCCCCCCCCCCCCCCCATAACCCATTAGGTAGCCTCTGGTATGTAGCTTGATATGTCTCCTCTAACTCCCATCATGAGGCGTAGGCTTAATGCTCACTGTCTTGCGTACGTCTGCCTGCCACTTGTGCTCAGGGCACTCCTGAGCGGCTGATTATGCACCTGGTGGAGGAGCACTCTGTGGTAGACCCCACCTACATCGAGGACTTCCTGCTCACCTACCGGACCTTCCTGTCTAGCCCCATGGAGGTGGGGAAGAAGTTGCTGGAGTGGTTCAAAATGGACGGCCTCAGAGATAAGGTGACTGTCGCAGGCATCTAGCCTGCAGCTAGCTCAACGTGTGTGTAAACAGGGTCAGCTTTCCAATCCTGTGGTCTTCTGGTAAGAATGCAAATCCAAATAAGCTTCTAAGGGCAGGTGAAAAGCTGATGACTAAGATTCTGTCTTAGGTTCCTTGCTATCAGATGTTATAGCTACGTTTTGATAACTTTGTGCGCACCACTACAAACCATAGATGACAAACAGATTGCTTTCTTCCATCCTTGTCAATAGCAGCAAAACCCTTTTTAGCTGCTGAAATTTCAGTAGTAGTTTTTTCCTAACATTTTGATAGCAGTAGTTTATTTTGTGTGAGAATAATTTAAAACTGGAATAATGGATGATGGAAATGCCTGGCACTAAGTGCTTTTAGCTATACTTTAGACCCACTTTTTGGATAAAGTATGAATTGTATTGAGTGGACAGGCTGATGAACTGACTCTGTACTCTGGCTGTCTCCTACTGCAGGTCACACGGGTCGTGCTGCTGTGGGTGAACAATCATTTTAACGACTTCGAAGGGGACCCTGCGATGACGCAGTTCCTGGAGGACTTCGAGAGGCTTCTCGAGACAGCCGTACGTTTGATCCCTGCGTAGCTCCTGGCCGCCACCTGACTCTTAAGCGTCACGCGGATCGTTTGAAGCAGGATGACTAGAGGCATGTGCCGGCAGGTGATGACCACCCTTCTTCTCCTCTCTCTGCAGAAGATGAAGGGTCACCTGAGGCTGCTCAACATTGCCTGTGCCGCCAAGGCTAAGTGGCGGCAGGTCACGCTGCTGAAGCCCTCCCGTGAGTCGCCCCTGCACTTCAGCCTGCAGGGCGGCAGCGAGCGTGGCTTTGGGGTCTTTGTCGACGCGGTAGAAAAGGGCAGCAAGGCCGCCGACGCGGGACTGAAGCGCGGGGACCAGGTGGGTGGGCTGGCAGCTGGAGCCCTTGGCAAATGTCTCTCTGATGTGCAAGCAGACAGCCAGCACCATAATGCTGCACTCCAAGTCTCTTGGTCCTCGGTGGCACAGTCATACTTGGAGTAGCACTGAAGTTCACTCCTCTGGGGCAGGGGGTTTATATCTCGTCCCTGTGGCTCTCTGCCGTGTTACGTGCTCACTATGACCCCAGGGTGGGTGGGTGTGTGCATCACTCCATATGGTGTCCTGATGCTCTCACCTTCCTCCCAGCTAGGCTGTCCTTGAACGCTGAACCCAGTTGATTTATGAACATAAAATTCTTACTGTTTCTGCTTCCGGGTCAGTGGAGGAGGGTTCTGTTGTGTGGATGATATGCAGGGGCTTTTTGTGGCAGTTGTCCCACCACAGCCTGCAGAAACAGCAGAGAAATTCACGAGCCTTCCTGCCTGTCAGCATGGTTGGGTTATCAGCTCACTGAAACCAAAAAAGCACGGAGGCAACAATGAGGAGAGTCAGCCGAGCGGGTTTCGTGCATTAAACCACTGCTCAGGCCATGTGAACTGCCCATTCCGGGTTTAATGACTCTTTGTGGACTTGCAATGCATTATGCAGTTTTCTGACAGCAAGCCAGGATGCAGATGCCCTAATGGGGGTTGAGTTAAACCTGTATATGTGTGGTCGGCTTCATACAAGCTTCCTCTTTCAGATAATGGAAATAAATGGTCAGAATTTTGAGAACATTACCTACGCCAAAGCTGTGGATATTCTGAGGAACAACACACACCTCTCCCTCACCGTGAAGACCAACATATTTGGTAAGGAAGACTCACTTACACCTTCAGGGACAGTAGCATTTCTGGGATTTACTCGTTTAAGTTTATATTTTTTTGTTGGTTCAAAATTCAAATTTATGTACCCTTTATACTTGGGATTTTAGGATTTGTAATGAGCAATACGTTATGGAAATGCATCTTCAGCCAAGTGGTCCCTTGATGGTCATCCATCCAGGAAGCTTTAATCCGAACATGTGTGCTCCTGCTAATTAACACGTTGTCCTTAAAGCTCTGTCCTGTAGAGCGGCGCTCCTCAAAACCCAAAAACCATGAACACACACGGATCAATTAGTGCCAGGCTAAATGAATAGTTAGCTAGTTGAGTCAGCTGTACTGGTAGGCAAATGTAACTGGGGGCCCAAGACGAGGTTCGAAAGCAGCTGATATACAGAGGGCACCAAAGAAGATGCTGATGTTTAAACTCTAGATCTGAAGCCTGGGGAGATGTAGGGCAGGCCGCGGTCTCTGTAAGCAGAGACACGGTTCTCTCTCTGTGAAGCTGCATGGCACCCATTCCCTTCCCCGCTGCGCTTCCTTGGCAGTCTTCAAAGAGCTAATGAGCAGGGTCCAGCACGAGAAGAAGAATGGCACCCCACACGTCCCCAAGATCCAGGAGAAGAAGAGCAACCGCTTCTCCATCCCGGACCTACCCGGCGATCTCGAGTTCCCCACAGACAAGAGCCACAAGAAACTGAAGGCCAACACTGTGACTGGGGGCCGTAACAAAATCCGGAAAATTCTGGACAAGACGCGCTTCAGCATCCTGCCGCCCAAGCCCTTCAGGTACCCAGAGTGCACCTGGCCTGCAAGCAAGGCATGGTTCTGTGCCAAAAATGTATCAGGGCACCTTTAAAAGTGGCTTTTCTCTACTCGCCATCTCCATCCTGACCTCCCCACCCTCCTGCTTTGACTTTCCTTCATCTTGCATGTCTGATCAGGCTCATTGCTTTCAGTGCCTCAGGGCGCCTGCCAGGAGTTCTGTACGTGCCGTTTCTGATTAAAAGCGCATTAGAATCTGACGATCGGGTGTCCCTGTTGCACAAGACAAAGATGGATGGCTGCGGACATTTCGCCGTTCCCCAAAGCCGCTCGAACCGTTGGCTTTCCTCGTGCGCTTCCCTGCGATGGAAGGGCAGTGATATGGAAAGGGGTGGTCACTTCATTCGGCTGGTCAGTGGGATGTCATTCAGTCTGCGTGAACCTGCCAAGCTTGGCTCAGTTCCGTGGTCTCGCTGGCTTTGGTCTGCGGTCATGGCACGGTTCGGTCATTGGCCTAGGGGTCTGTGCTCCACGCCAGCAGCTGCCTCTGCCAGCTGATTACAGGAGCCGGATCAGATTTGGTGTCCTAGCTACAGCCAGTTGATAGGTCACGCACATGCTTGGGCGAAATGTCACAATTTGAAGAGATTGGCGTAATGGCCGAAATTTTGGTGCGTGCAGCCAAGCATGCACCGCTCCCGCGTGCGGTGACGTACATCTTCAGCCTTTGATCTTCTCGGCCGTCTTCAAAGACGTCAGAGACTGGAACCTCTGGCACGAGAAATTCCGTACACCGCTGACGACATTTTGGCACCTCGCCGATTTTGCATCAGATTGCCTATATTAGCGGTTCTGGCATAACAATGTGGTGATAATCTCTGGTCCCTGAACACTAGCTCAGGCTACTTGTAAATAATATGTATGGCTGGTCGCTTTGATCAAAGTGATTGTTTTCCCTCAGTGATGCTATTTGATGAACTAATAGCTGTCACCACAGTGTTAGCGCAGTCTACCTGCTGTCGTTCCTCCATCACAGAGCTTATGCATGGGGTAACGCTGGAATGGACCCACTCTGCTTGCCAGATGTCTGCCTTATTTACTCGCGCTTACTCCCAGCATGCACTTCTGTTTGCATCTCTTTCCTGCAATTTTTTGTGATCGTGAAGCGCAGCAGTGCTGTTACGATGTGTTGCTGTATGTCCATCATGTTTGCACTCTGCTTTTCTATAAGTTGTGTTCATTATTTTGAACTTTTAAAATGGGAAGTAAAAAAAGCATGTAATGCTGAGATATCGTGATTTAAAAATTTATTTTTTTTTTTTAATCGTGACCCCTGCCTACGTCTCTCACCTTGTTCTTCGATGTTATCTTTCTCCGTATCTGCCTCACATGAACAGGGGACTCTTTGGGTAAGAGCCTTCCCTAATTACTCTCATTTGGATTAAGATCCCTTCATGTTTCCAGAACAGACGCGAATTCAAAATAAGAACCGAGAGCTTCAGGCCAAGAGGGTAGCTGCTTAAGGCCAGTGACCAGTTCCTGAGGATGCTATGTTTTGGCGGTAAATTATGTAAGCCGATTTCTCCACGTGTATCGCTAGCTCAAGTATGGCGATCATGTATTAGTCTGTGCAGGAATATTTACATGAGGTTAGTTCTCTTAATTTGCAACGAGCTTAAATAATTTGTTTCGTCTCCCACGATGATTGTGGTGACATTAGTCATCTTTCGCTTTAATGCCGGCCTCTGAGTGCTTGAACTCCTCCTCATGAGGTGCAGCATGTTAGATCCCGTAACAGCTTATACTGCAGAATCGTGGCTAACAAAGGATTGAAAGGGTAGTTCTGCGTGCATGCATTATTTCGTTTCTGATAAACGTTTAAAGAAGAATACACTACAGGAAGCCCAGCACACGCGGACGACATGTTTGGCACATTCAGTGCTCTGCAACTTTAGTGTCGGTCACCATATTTGAATGCACCACAGATGCATTTTGCCAGATGACCCATAGCTACCGGCTGACTGCAGCACTCGCGTTTTAACATATGCTGACAGATTTTGAAAGAGCTGTGAAGAAGAAATAAATTGTCAATCCAAGCAGAAGCAGCTGGGCAGCCTGATCACGGCGTGACCGATATCGGGAATTTGGTTAAGTCTTCCTGCTTCAGTCGCTGAACTCGCCTGGCTATTGATTCCAGTACAGAGGAGTTGGGCAGATTAGAGGCCCACGTATGACGGGGGAGCTTTGGAGTGCCGTTGGTTACGGGTAGAGCAGGCATCGGCGGTCGCCCACCTGTTGCAGAATCCCGAGGAGCGGCTGTCCGTCGTGCCCGGCACGTGGCGGGATGGCGTGTTCTCCTACCATCTGCTGCGCGTGCACTAAAACAAAAAGGAAAGCTGAATCGTAACACGCTTGGGCGTAGGTGGGTTTTGTTTGGGTTTGCGCTGCGGGCCGACGTTAACGTGCGGCTACGGGTTTGCCGTCGATTCCTCTGCACGATGCGTAGTAGAATAAAACCGTTTGCCATGTTTGCTGTCAGCTTCTCGCACTTTGAAATCCCTGTCTGTTGTCTATAAGGTACAGGCGTGTGTGGGGCTAGGGCTGTGTGTTTGTTCTGTAGTTTTACTTGAGCAGCATTTTTTTTCTTCTGTGGATATATGATGTTCTGCTAACTCCGGCATCTTTCCTGGGTATGTGAATCTGAGTGAGAAATGTTGCCTTTCCGGCTCTTTAAGGCAGGATGACAAGACTAGCAAGGTTAGCTGGTGTGTTTTGTAGAAAGGTGCATGAGTTTCGGAATGACCTGTCTGAGACTTACAATGACCGTGTACTTTTGTCACGTTCTGTGTGGGCCTGTGAATGTCCAGCCATGACCTTTTGTTGTCTTAGTGTCCCACAAGGCCCTGTTTCTTTTTGTGGTTTGGTAATTGAACTGCACCCCTATCTAGCGGTGTGTTAACCTCTGAAGCTGTCAAGACCGCCTTGTTCTGGTTGCTGAGTGTTTGGTTGGCGTTCTGTTTGACCATGCTCTCTCTGTACTCCCCCCACAGCGATGGCGGGGTGGTTCAGTCCCAGGACGACAGCATCGTTGGCACCAAGCAGTGCCGACATAGTGTGGCCATCATGCCCATCCCCGGAACCCTGTCCTCCAGCAGCCCCGACCTCCTGCAGCCGGCCAGCAGCGTGCTCGACTACTCCAGCACCACAGGTGAGAGGTTGGCCTCCCACGATGCACTGTAGCGCCGCTGCTCGGTTCAGTCGGCATGATTGGGCAGGAAATTGTTACGAAATGTGCTTTCGTGATAATAGCTTTTTTTTTTTATATGAGCAGTGCTTTAGAAGAATGTCAGTACAGCTGGGAATACTTACACAAAGTTTACAGAAATAAAAATACCTTCATGTTCTTTTGAGTGAAGCAGAGGTATCCAGGAGATGGTTAAAGCATTTCACGTTGATTTACCAAACAGCACTAGACTATTTACATTCCGGTTTAGTGGGTTTTTTTCCCGTATAAAACCCGTCATTTGAAGTGATAGCTTTGAGACCCCACGGGACACTAGGGAGCTCTGGCAGCTGTTTGTTACTCGGTGCGGCCTCCGGCTCACAGCCGGATTGTGTACTCGCTAAAGTGCATGTCCATAAAATTTGGCCTCCCTTCTGGCCGGAGTCCATTAAGGCGTTTGATTAGTCGTGTTAATTTTGTTTAAGCAAATACTACTTAATGGGGGCAAGTTATTCGACAAACACATTTAAGCTTAAAATAAAAAGAATCACAGCTCTTTGAGCTTTTGGGTTTGTAGACACGATTAAAGACCCGTGATGTGTACATTCAGTCATTTGATTCTGTCTCTTGATGCTGACACAGCTGGAGGATTTTACTGTAAGTACAGTACATGCATGATTTTAAGCCCTAATATTGTGAGGTTAGTGTGTTTATTTCCCTGGAATCTTTTGTGTTTTAACAACGCAACTATGAGATATTTATCCATATCGTGTGTCTTGCCGTAGACAGTAGTCTTTACATTCACAATGATTTTTCTGCGTGGTACTTGGCTGGATAACGATTTTTCTTCAGGCTCTCTTTTCATTTTGATTTACCTTGTGTCAGAATAATTTCTGAGCAGAGGAAGGAGGCTGTTTTGTTTACATCATTTTAATTTCTCTGAGGTATTCTGTCAAAAGAGCTTTGGAAAGGAGAATGAATATTTCCCATTTCTGTAAAATACACAAATGGTCTGTGGTCGCCACAGTGTGTACAGAATTTAATTTTCTGTACGCTGTTAACTAGTATGAAAGCCCGTTAACATAATGCCACTTTCTTATGAAGTTTGGTCATGTTTTAAGGTGAGTGTCCTAGGAATGATCACCACCTCCCCCTGAGGTTATACCTGCCTGCACCCTCCTGACAGTCTAATGAACATGGAATGTTGTGTTTTTGTGCAGGTGACTTTAGACTTGACATTAGAAAATTTCCCATACAAAATGGCATTTTTTTTTTTTTTTTTTTTTTTAGTATTATTTGGACATTTGTTTCTTTTTGGCAAGCAGTTTCATGTCTGATTTTCTGCATGCTTCCTTTTTACCTTACCTTACTGCCCTGGGAAAAGACGTTCCAGATCAGGTGATCCGTGTGTTCAAGGCGGACCAGCAGAGCTGCTACATCATCATTAGCAAAGACACCACCGCCAAGGACGTCGTTTCTCACGTGGTGACGGAGTTCAGCCTCCTCCAGCAGCCAGACACCTTCTCCCTCTGCGAGGTGTCGGTCAGCCCCGAGGGGGTCATTAAGCAGAGGAGGCTGCCAGACCAGCTGTCCAAGCTAGCTGACCGCATACAACTAAATGGCAGGTAGGCCCTCCCCTTGGGAAAGAGCCAGGGCACATGATTGAATCTATTGGACTGCTCCTGCTCCCTCCTTATTGGCTCCATCTGCGTCATTATCCCTCCCACTATACACGCCTCTTGGGTCAAGCTAGCGTTTCATGCTGCTTTTCCTCACTCGGCACGCTGCCCGATCGCATTTGTGGTGTTCAGCCAGGGAAACTCAATCCGGCCCTCGATTTATAGGGATGTTTGATCTTGCCGTTAGGGTTTGCAAAGCGTAGCAAAATAAGAATAAAGTAGAATAAGAGGATGGTTGTAATGTGCGTGTATTTAGATATCCGTGGGTCTGGTGATGATGACACGAGACTACGGGACCTGATGATTTCTCCACATCACCACTCCTACCACCGCATATAGGGAACACCACTCTCCAGTTTCTTTTGCCCTACGGAGACTGCCATGCTGTCTGACAGAGACAGGTTTATCTAGCAGAAAATGGCCTGGCATCTCTAGAGCTCTTGCTGAGTACTTTCAGGCCCAAAGTCCCTTTCTCACACCTAGAGCCGTCCGCTGCTCAAATCTGTCCCTTTTTCTCCCACACAACATGAAGAACTGCGGGGAGATGATTATTCACTCATTTACATTTCAGCGTTTCTTTGGAAGTTCTGCAGAACTTCAGCTAACCATGTTCTGAAAACTGATTTTTCGATTTAAATAGAGCATTCCTCCTCTGTCTTACTGAAGTGGATCTGTCTAGAAGCCCATGGCTACAGCACAATTAAGACTATGATTGGAAATTTCTTGTTTAAGCATGACCTTCCCAAGCACGTGCAGTCTAGGTGTCACTTTTAAAGCAAGGATATCTGTGGGCTAAGGACCCTCCTTGAATGCTTCGGATCCACAAAGGTCACTATTGGGTTGTCATGGGCGTTTGTAGCTGTCTCAGAACTTTGGTTTCTTCCAGGTACTACCTGAAGAACAACATGGAGACCGAGACGCTCTGTTCAGATGAAGATGCTCAGGAGCTCCTGAGGGAGAGTCAGATCAGCTTGCTGCAGCTGAGCACCATGGAGGTGGCCGCCCAGCTCTCCATGCGTGACTTTGAGCTCTTCCGTAATGTCGAGTCCACTGAATACGTGGATGACCTTTTCAAGCTGGACTCATCTGGTGCCAGCAGCAGCCACCTGAAGCAGTTCGAGGACATAATCAACCAGGAGACCTTCTGGGTGGCCACAGAGATCCTGAGAGAGGCCAACGCCTTGAAGAGGATGAAGACCATCAAGCACTTCATCAAGATTGCCCTCCACTGTCGCGAGTGCAAGAACTTCAACTCGATGTTTGCAATCATCAGGTACTGCCCTTTTTGAGTGTTCTTATTCACGGATCGGCAGATTACACAATAATTCATCTTCTAAACCGGTTTTCCAGTACGAGGTCTCGGTGACCACTGGACAGGAGGCAGGGAAAAAACGGAGTATCCCGCAGAAACCCGTCTAACGCAGGGAAGACGCGGACACACACAGTGGTGACAGAATTTATATCTCCCCATATGTGAGGGTTCGTTGTTACGTTGCACTACTTCGTGTCGTCAGGAAGGTCAATATTAAGTCCAAAGGCCTTTCATTTGGGAACTGCTTTGTGCTGTTCTGACGGTTTCCAACACATGTATGTTGGAGAGCTTACCAACAAAGGAACTTTAATGTATTCAGAGCTTTAATCTTGCACTTCGTGAATTCTGTGAGACTGCACCACTTTCCCCGTGTCTTGTCAAGGATGGCTTCTTGCATCTCCAAAATAATCGATTGACATTGGCTTATGGGAATCGGTCTTTTGAACGACCGCTCTTTGTAGAGTGCAGTAGTTCATGTCCTAGCCAGGTTGCAGTTCTTAAACCGGTCTCTGTTCTCGGAGTGCTGCTGCTCTGCAGAAGACAGAACGGTGAGACCTTTTGGGACATCGGTTAGTGTGGCTGGATTGTGGTTTTCTTCCTTGTAGGGTCGTTTTGCTCAGAAGTCCCAGAAAATATTTGTGTGTGTGTGTGTGTGTGTGTGTGCTTTGCAAAAGGCTGGCTAAAATTAAGGATGATGGGGAGATTAGCTAGGCCAGCGGTACGCGCAGCACTCCCCTGCATGTATGGGTTTGATGTAGCAGCCCCATCAGCCTCTAACTCTTTACTATGGGCTCACTGCAGTGGGCTCAATCTGGCGCCAGTGGCCCGCCTGCGTGGATCCTGGGAGAAGCTGCCCAGCAAGTACGAGAAGCTCTTTCGGGACCTTCAGGACATCTTTGACCCGTCCAGGAACATGGCCAAATACCGCAATGTGCTGAGCAGCCAGAGCGTGCAGCCTCCCATCATCCCTCTCTTCCCTGTGGTGAAGAAGGACCTGACCTTTCTGCACGAAGGTGAGCTTCTCAGCGGCCCGTGACACACGCGGTTACGAAGGCTGTACTGTCGGACCGTACGGCCTGACGCACGCGGTTCCAAGGGCACCGCCATCGGATGGTGACTTTTGTGATAACGATGGCAGTGCTGTCAGATCCGGTAATTTGAAGGCTTCTCACGATGCATTGTTTCCACATTCCTTACAAAGCCACATTCCCACTTCTCTTAAATAAAGGTCACATCTGTACAGGGTTCCTTTTCTACTTTCCTAAAACCTGATCAAACCCACAGCGGCGATTTGAGGTAGTGAATTAAGTAGCTATTGGGGGGTGGTGGTAAAATCTTCTGTTTCTTGAGGCTCTCAAGCCTAAATTTATCTGGAGAGACAGCAGTATTGATTAGTGCCAGCTAGCCGTGTTGTTAGCCATAAACGTTTTGAATAAATAATGTTGGTAATTACCCTAACCCCTGTTTGCTAACTGCTGCCATTATCATAGATTCCTTTTGAGTAAACAATGTTACTGGTGGCCGTCCGCCATTACATTACCGGCCGAGCTCATCCGTCACGATCTATTCCCCAGCGCGCCTAGACGGACTGCGGCTTGTTAATAATGAATATTAATATGAAGATAAATCAATTGCGTTCTCATTAGGAGTCAAGCTGCTAAAAAATGCTTCCTCAGCTAGCTTTTCACGTGGAACAGGTTGGACCGGAACATCAGCGGTGTTGGTAATTAGCTGCTGTCTGCATGTGTGTGTGCGCACAGGCGGCCCTACCCGTAACGCCGATTTCACTCTTGGCTTACTAAGAGGATGTCGATCTCGTCTATCCTTGTTCTAACCCCCCCACCGGCCCACCAGGTAACGACTCCAGTGTGGACGGCCTGGTGAACTTCGAGAAGCTGCGGATGATCTCCAAGGAGGTTCGGCACGTGGTGCGCATGACCTCTGCCAACATGGACCCCGCCCTCATGTTCCGGCAGAGGTACGTCCCTGTCCGTCACCCGCCTTCGCCATGTGAGGCCATCCTCCAAAGCCGCCAAAGATGCTGCAGTCTAGAAGGTTCCGTTCGGCCTTGCTGTGTGTACTGAGACCTCAAAGGCTTCTGTTTAAGGGACACTTCTGTCAGTCTGGTCTGAGCATTGGTTTCAGTATCACTCATTATTAGGAAGTAAAACTACTGTATGAACACACACACGCACGCACACACAAGGCGGTATCTTGGGCGAGGCTCCCTACCCCCTACCCGTTCTCTGTGACTACTGTCCCCATCCTACCCCACCCCCTGTTTCTGCACTCTGAACCCAGCCTCAATGTCCATGGCTTTTGCTTGCAGGAAGAAGAGGTGGAAAAGTTTAGGGTGAGTCGATCTGGTTCAAAGTTCCGTGCGTCTCCGTGCTGTCATCATGCTGTCGTCATGAGAACGGCATGCTCTCATCCTGTCACGTTAGTGCCGGTTATACCGTGGTGCCCAGATTTGCCGCGCAGTGTGCCGAGCATCTGCTATATGGATTTGCACACCCCCGCCCACCCCCGCACCCGCTCGGCCCCCGTTGTGCGTTTTCGTGTTTTTTTCTTGTTTTTTTTTGTTCTTTTTCTTCTTGTTTTTGTTTTTTTTTTGGT
>JAACJT020000040.1:2371070-2401365 GCA_009936485.2 Gymnarchus niloticus | reverse complement strand
CCACATTTTTCTTTTTTGGGGGCACTTGGGGTGTTATTTTCCCCCCCCCCGGAAAAGTGGCGAAAAGAGATACCCGGGGTGTACCCCTGGCCCCCCGGGTGTTCCCCCCCCCCCCCCCCCAGGCACCGGATCTCCGCTGGTAGCGAAGAAGGTGGTCGGCTCGGCTGAGGACTGGGCTGGAAGGAGGGCCGCCACTGAGGATGCGGTGTTATCGGCGTCCTCCCTGCACTCGACCCCCACTGTGTCTCCACAGGGCTCGCCCCGCAAAGGTCAGTGCTGCTCCTGTTCGACACTCTGTCATCTTAATATCAGTAGTGGTCAGCTCATTTGTGATGCTGCCGATATTCTGTGGGTATTTTAAAATATTTTTTTTAAAAACCTTTCATGATTAATCCGTTAGTTGTTAAGCTTTACAGCAATCTGGACACTGGTGTATGTTGACCGAGTCAGTATGACAGTTCTGTCACTCAGCCATCACACCCCCTCCTGGTCCCAGCAGGCAGCGGCCCTAAGCTGCACAGCTCCGGCCCCATGAACCTGTCGGCCTCGTCTTCGTCCCTGACCAGCGAGGCAAGCGCCAGGCCCGGCAGCCAGCGCAGCTACGGAATAGGTGGGGCCCCGCTGCAGCGGCGCATCCTGCAGATCACGCAGAGGCTGAGCAGGCGGGAGGAGCTACCCTCCACTCCCGGGTGTCCGGTCCTGAGGAGGCTGGGCTCGCCCTTCAGAGTGCTCAGGGAAAGGAGTGCGTCCAGAGGCAGGGAGGAAGCACAGAAGACCAGTGTAGGACAGGGAAAGTCGAGCAGAAGCCCCTCCCCGCTCGCATGGCTGCGCTCTCGAACCAGGGACAGGAGGAGAAAGACACTCTGAGACAGACAGATGGATCCCGTTGAGAGTGAACATGATTCTGAATTGTAGCTGTTGCTGATTTGTACGCTGACGGTTTGTTAGCTTAAAAAGTTGTCAGTATTGTTTGACCAGGATTTTGTAAGGTTCAGAGGCTGGAAGTCATGTACTTTTTCTTCTGTTTTGTAGGAGAAACCACTTTTACGTTTTGTTCATTTCGTGTGTGTGTGTGTGTGTGTAGTGAATTTGTTACATTGTACTGGAGTTGTTTTTAATTTCATTGAAATAAAATGTTTGAATGTTTGGTGGCGTGAGTGTAATACACCCTGCACATGACATTCCTTTAAGGTCCGGCCATCCCCTTTAAGGTCCGGCCATCCCCTTTAAGATCCGGCCTTTTCTCCTGTCCCACAGGCTACGCTCTGATGCCGACGGGAAAGTCGGACACGCTGTCTGATTCCAGTCACAGCGAGATCTCCTCACGCTCCAGCATTGTCAGCAACGGTTCTGTGGACTCAATGGCTGCGGCCGGGCCTGAAGACCGCTGCCCCAGCACCCGGCCCCCCAGCTCAATAGATGTCCCCCTGGGCCTGTCGCGGCCCGCACCTGAAGGCACCCAGGCTCCCGCCAGGTACTCTTGCCCTGTTACAGGCAGTGTGAGGTGCCCTTCCACAGGAGGTGTCACACGGGGGTTTAATTTCGTTGTCTACATCCACACACTCGGGGGAGTTAATGGGGTCTTTTACACAATTGACATTAAATACTGGCAAGTAAACAAACTCTTTAAATAAACATTTATTACTATGGCACCTCATTAAAATAAATTGGATTTGTGTTGTTAAATATTCTTCTAACTCGTTTGATTTTTTTTTTTTTTTATATATATATATTTGTGCAGTGTGTAAAATCATCTTAGCGAATCAGTATGTTTATTATGCTGTAGTAATACACCTCATTAGAACCATTGTACTAATTGTGGTTTCGGCCTCATATCTTCATAAAACACTGAAGTTTAATTAAAACCTGCTGGCTCACCGTTTCCTTTTTGACCCGTGATGAAGTTCTCATCATCACTGTTTGTTTGCAGTTTGTTGGTGCCTCGCACCGTCACCCGGACCTCCACCTTCCCGTTCGCAGCCGGCAACGATGAGCTGACTCTCGAATCTGCCGGGGCGGACCCGGCTGACAGTGGCCGAGGAAGCTGGACTTCCTGCTCCAGCAGCAGCCACGATAACTTCCAGAACCTTTCAGCCCAGCGGGCCTGGGAGCTGGGTGGCTTTCGGAACCAGCCCCTAGGTGGGCCCATTATTGAGGTGGCGGCTGCCGGGCTTCAGGAGCCCTGTGGGGGCCATCCTGGGGTTGCAGTGGAGGCCAGCCAGTCCCGGCAAAGCTGGGCCTCCTCCTGCTCCCTTACGGAGCCGTGTGACGGGACCCATGGCACCGTGAAGCGGCGGGCCGCGGAAACCATCGTAGGGACACCGGGGGCATGTTCTGATGGATCCCAAGGCATCAACACCACCTACAAAACCGTGACCTCCAGCACAGATCAGGGACTCATAGGTGAGAAATGGGTCGCACTCTCCTCGAGTTTACGGTCTAGACTGCATGTCTGCTGACTAGCAGCGTGATTTAAAAATGTATATCTGCCAGTAGGTGGCGCTATATACATTGCATGTTCCTCCCGTCTCATGCGACTCTGCACGCAGCTCTGTGGCAGCCTCTTGCCATTTCTCTTTGGCATGTAGTATGGCTTGGGCACCAGTCGTCATCATCATGCCAAGAGAAAACATGCACCGGAGGGAAATTGCGTGTGTGCATGTCCTTAACCTGACTGTTGTTGACCTGCTACACCCACTGTTCAGCATATTTTTGAGTTTCATCTGCTTCGATCCCTCCTCCAGTGTATTGTGTAACCTCGCCTACGAAGGAGAGGTGCCGGGGACCACCCCCCACCCCCCCAGGGTACCAAGGCATCTCCCTCCCCGAAGGAGTGGCCCGGCCCCCTCACTTGAAGCCCCCCGAGTACAGCGTGGCCCTGCAGAGGTCGAAGCTGCTGCAGAATCCGGGAGGGGCGGCACTGAACCACGGTGAAGCCCAGCCCAGTCCAGCTGCCGCAGGCTTTGAGGAGGATGGTACGTGTCCGCGTGTTGGACTGCGCTGAGAGGATCTGGAGTGGCGCGGTGCGCATCTCTGCTGCTCCGGCTGCAGACGGGCTCCCTGTTCCCTGTTTGGTCCTGGGTGTCGGTCCGGGGGGTTCTCCGAATCCAGTCTTTTCTTGCTGCTGCTTTGGTGGGCAGAACAATGACTGGTGGGTGTTGAATGCTTGGAGTGTCATCTGGTGACACCCGTCTCTCCCCTCTCGCCTTTCACAGAGGAGCAGGTGTCGGCTGTGTAGCTAGAGAGGTGGGTGTTCCTGGACGCAGCGGACAGGTGAGGCTTACACGGCCCCCTCCGCCCGCTCGCCCCCCCATCCTGTCAGCTGTCTGTGTGCTCGGATGGCCCGTGATCTTGGATCCAAAATCAGTGAGACCGGGCTATCTTTCTCCTATTTGATCGGAGCCGTTTTCAGTTGCTGCGTCCCTGATTGTACCAAAACTGCGTCTATGACAAGCGACTTGTTAACAACAGGAATAATTTTGCATTTTAATTTATATTGCGATTCCCAGCTTTAAGCAGGCATGCGTGAAGTGTGCTTTTGTTCCATTTAATCAAGATTTCACATCACTTTTGGGGGAGTGTCCAATTTTTATTATTATTTTTTTTTAATCAGAATTATTGAAGTTTTCGTTAAAATCTTGGAGAAGGGGCCCAGGACCTTCTGTGTGTTTTCATGTAACGTGTGAAAAAGCTTGTTAAATACAGCCCTTTCACAGTGCTGTGCTCAGTCACACCTGCGGCCTTTAGGTGGCAGCAGCGTCACCTGAGGCACACGCAGTTACCTGAGTGCGTCAGCAATGCGTATGGATGGCCGTGCTGTGCTGGAGAGCTTAGCCAGTGTAGCACTGGAGCCGGCTCACCTCTGGGTGTAGAGAGAGCATGTGGATGTATTAGTCTCGAGCTTTAAGAATAGTCACACAGCAAACACCTAAGGAAATGTTTACAGCGGTTTACAGTGTCAGGGGTCAGATGTCGCATTTTGTGCTGTAACTTAACTATTCGACCGGAGACAAGTAAACTTTTACGTGCATTAACATTTGTATGGATGCAGCCTCAAACACGCCGTGTGTTTTGGTTTTTCAACGTACCTCACTGACCATATTGCCTATCATTTAAAATTCCTGGTTTTTTTTTTATTTATTTATTATTTTTTTAAATGTGTATAGATTGAACATAGAAGAAAGGTTAGACAATGGGAAAATATAAATTTGCTCCAGGGTATTTTTTTCCATTTCTTGTTTTATGTACACCTTGAACATTTTGTAAAATATTTTAATTGCTTTTTTTAAACACAGCCGTCTGCTGTTGATATAACATTATTTGTATATTTTTGCCAAACGATCTCCCTCTAGAGACAAACCATGGAACTGCATTATGTTTAGGGATATAACTGGATTATTTTTTCTTTACTGTTAAGACTCAGTGTTAATATTCTATCTTTTGCTATACAAACTTGAAGATGTAAATGATAATATATACATATTCAAATATACATATTTTTGGTTTTGTTATAAATGTTACAAAACATGTATGGTTGGAACTAGAGCTTTCTATAACAACTGTAGTTTTAATAACCTTGTTCAAATGAAATTCAAGGTTATGATTGCCCTTTTATGTTCTGAGGGTGGGTTTTTAGCTTTTTGTGTCTGTTAGGTCTAATTTAAATCTGCTGTGCAGTCTAACAGACTGGAACAGTCTGGGTTCACCCAGGCAATCCTTGTTCCCCAACTACCCATTTGTGCTGCCTCCTAGTGGTGAAGCGGGTCAAGTGTTTATTAACAAGTGGGCACCTCTCTAGAGGTGTGAGCAAGACATTGCTGGCAGAGAGACCGAGCTTATGGACAAGCTGATGGCTCCTTTAATACTCCGGTCTTTAAATTTGCCATTCCGGACCCCTCCAATGCCTATTTGTGGTTGACCCCAAAATAAAATTATGCTCTCGACTTTGACCAGTTTGTTCTGACTTTGGATAAACGTGGACCGTCATGGAGACCAAGTCAATCTTTGCACATTCCCCAGTTAAACGAAACAGTATTTAATATTGAATTCTAACGTAAACTCTGAAGAGAATCATAAATATATATGTATATATATATATATGATGTATTCCCAATCTCTCTATTTTCTTATTTAAAGACGTGTAAATCTGTAAATATTAGAAGGAACTGTACACAGTTGTCACCCGCTGATGGACAATGCCAGACGAGGCGTCCTTCATTTGATGCAGTGTGGCTTGCTTCTGCATGGTATTCAGGTGAGCTGATCATATTGATCAGGCATGTCTCCCGCTCTCCAGTGGCTCTCGAGGGAAAGTGGCCTTTACGCTGCCCTGTGACTGATTCCCCGCTGCTGTCACTTTTAAGGCTCTCCTCCTTTATCCATTCATAGCCCCTGCACCCTCTGTTCTCTTGCCCAACCACAGCAGTTACGCTTTACTTATTTAGGTTTATATTTTACGGTGCCTGTTGAAACAATGGAGCGGATTTCTTGGAGGGAACCGGAGTTTATTCCTGTTTATTGCCGGCAGCTTCACCATCTTCACCAAAATTGCCCGACAGTCACCGATACACAACGCAAAGGCTGTTTTCTCTCGACGCGGCTCCTGACAAACACTGGATGACCGTTTTGGCGTTTATTTCGATAGCTCCTGTGCTTCGCTAATCGCTAACCTCGAGTCTTTGGTCTCCCCCATATTACCTGGAATGCAATAAAGTGACATGTGAAATTTTATGTAGAGCAATTTATTAATGAGGGCAGAACTGCACAATTGTAAGCCTACCAGTAGCAAATTGTACTGCACATGTCTGTAACAAAAGTATTAACCCCTGTATCTTTTTTTTTTGTCCTGGAATTTTGATAGCTGTTGTTACTTATGTCTTTTAGAAAGACAATTTGCTTGTATGCCTTTTGTATTTTTATCAGTGGGTGTAAATATTTGTTATTTTTGTTTAAGAGAATGTTTTAAAACAGTACTGTTAAGTCTACTGATGATTTTGGACAATAAAATGTTAAATGTTGTGAAATTCTTTGTGTATTGGGAGACACATTTGTCTTATTACTGTGTGAGTTTGGGATCAGAAGTTTGTGTGTGTGTGTGTGTGTGTGTGTGTGTGTGTGTGTGTGTGTGTGTGTGAGAATTTCAGGATACTTCATGTCCATGAACAAACAAGTTAGCTAAATGTGGACGTCTGGTGTTCCTTAAGACCTTTTTGCCATAAAAGTGTGCAGTTCCCCGATTTCAGATTCCTTTGTTCCACCGGGTACAATAAGGTCAGCCCCGATATTTAATTGGGAGTCTAATGGAAGTGAAATGAACACCTAAGTGTGATTTGCTTTAAAGGTCCGATTTGCAGAATTCTAGGATTATTCAGCATTTTCTGTCGAGGAAATCAGAATAAAAAAACTAAATTGGGGATAACAAGCCCCCCCCATGCCTTTAAAGATCAGTACTGATACTTGAACACAGCACCTCCTCTGCAATGCCTTTAAGGATCAATAATGATTTTTAAACAGGTCTTTTTTGTGTCAGGTTCTTTCGTTAAAATGCGAATTCTTTCATTTGGAAGGCAGGTAGCATAGTCTCTGTGATGGAACTTATTAAATAAAATGTACAATATCGTATCAAACCCTGCCCTATACAGTATGTTGTAACTGTGTCACACTTCCTTAACCTCTTAAGGCTTTGTTAAAATGGACATCAAATAGAGGAGTACTTCAAAATCTGGGCTTATGGGCAGAAACCTCCTTGTATACCCTTCAGCGAGTTACTTAACCTGACCTCCTTGAGTAAACACTCACATTTAGTATAAACTGGTGTTTTTATAAAGTCCCTTGGCTGAGCCCTAAAAATAATTTTACAAATGCGCTTGTACTTTGGGAACAGTTATTAGAAATATCCTCAGGGCAATGATAATGTTCTATGGAATTAAACGTGGATCTGTGTAACTGGAGCATCTCTACTTAAAACAGCTGCTACTACTCGCAGGTCTTCCAGGAGCGCCATCTAGAGTGTGATAAGTGTGTTGCACCTGATCTTCTGCCAAGCAATAGCAATCTTGGTGTATATGGGGGCCTGAATGTCAATACAGTGTATTCAAGAAACACAAAAGATCACAGAACTTTGAAACTGCAGGTTGACAGTGTGAGTAGATGTTGCTTCTGTCCTTGGAAGCTCCCCCTTTGGGTCACTAGTCCTCATGAAAGATTCTGTCCAGTTAGTTTATATTATGCAATTTAGAAACCGAGGAAGAGCAGTTTTTTTTAAAAGGAAGCTAATGGTTTCAATACCAAGCTTAATTTCATTCATTCTTCGATTGCAGATAAATTAATTCCAAATTTATCTACAGTCGACTTTCCTGAAACTTCAAGTTTTATGGCAGCCTGAATTATCGGTAAACAATCTACTGTTTGCCAAACCAATTTATTCATTTTGATTAATTAGGAGACCTTTCCCACATTATCATAAGCTGAATGCATCTTAAATGTTAATGAAATTCAAAAGAACGTGAAATGCATGCTGGCTGCAGAGCTGCCTCTATAGGTCTGTAGCAACTCAAACTACCTAACTTTTCAAAAAAAAAAGCTTCTCCCCCCCCTTTAATCTTCTTAGGCTATTTTTCGGCTCATGTGTTATATAGGTTTGATTATTTTCCACCCTCTTTGATGAAAGGGTAAATGTTACCCCACCAGTCAATGGTCTCCTTTGCCCACGCAGGACACTAATTCTCACGTATTTTTTTGTCTGGGTAGCTTTCATAACACTACAGCCGTGGTGGATAAAGCAGGAGTTTGCACAGAATAGGGTCAGTACAGCACAGTGACCTGCCATAGAGAGAGGATAAGCTTCATTACTTGTGTCTTACACAGCTTTCATTCACAGCTCGGTTTGCTGGGGATTCAAGGTCTCAAATTGCTTAACAGCTGTTTGCTAATGAATTATAAATTGTAGGCGTTTAGTTTTTTATTGATTCTGTGTAACCAAGACTTGAACCATGACTAAAGGTTGATGCTGCAGAACTGTTTTGAGCCACTTCTTTGTCCTTGTTTTTTTTTTCCTGCTTCGTTTGGGTACCGTAGATAAATATGTAAGAATTCATAAAGTTTTATGTCAGTAATTACGACTTAAATAAAAACTTGAGTAAAAATTCCCAGCGTTATGCAGGAGACGATTGACTCCGTATCGTCAGTCATAGGACTGCGGTTACTCGGTAATAGTTTAATACACTTTATGAGATGGAGCCATGAATAAAACGATACGTTCGACAAAATAAAAGCTCTGGAGTTTGTGTTCTGAGAAATATTTCGTCACGTGACAGAGCCATTAAAACCTCACCCTTTAAAACAGGCGCGGTGGCCGCTAATTTCCAAGCTTCTCATTCCGCACATTGATGGTGCAATCAGCTCTCGTTCGCAAGGAAACAAAGTAAATGAAGATGCATTCCTCGAACAGTGAGTACAAGTACACTACGCGGCATGTATGTAATTAGAATGAGCGGTAATTGAAAGGAGACGCACGGAGGGAGTATCTATTGATTTTGTCTCCATGATGAAAGCATGTTTCCGTGTGTGTTGAGGCCTTGAGAAATTAATACACAAATACCACCGAACTAAGAGCGTACGACACAATTCCCCACGTCCCCATGAGTTCAACAGCCTGCTAATTAGCTGCTCGTGAGCGTGGCCGTTTTATCCGTTCGCTGTAACATAGCGACATGGACAGTAGGTGGCAGTATGTATCCTGCTACATAAATCAATCTACATCCTTTCTGTTGTGGATGAGGGTCGTGGCTAATGCAAAATCAGCATTTATGTGACTAAACAAAAAGTCAAGGTTAGATGGTAGTATTTTATTTCAAAGCAAATTGAGTCCAAATGTATGGCCTGTGATTTATTAACTTTTTCCTTTACCATTTCATCTCGTCCACACGCAATCTTTCTGGGTGAACGGCTTTTTAACGCCAGTGGTACTTCGAGTCTTATCCCTTTAATACTTTTGCTATAAACGTTGACTGCCGCTCCCTCAAAGTCACCAGGAATCTGGATGTATCTCCCATAAATTCCATGTTTAACCTCTAAGACCATAAAAGACTAATAACTTCATAAATACTATTTTGGCTTTGAATTAGAAATTGACTTTTAGGTCTTTACAGGCTTGTACTGTTTGACTCCATTGTCCCAGAGTTTATGTTCTTTTGAGCCACCTCGCATTTCATTCACTGTTTTTGCTCCCTTATTACCCTCTAATCTCCTGTATTTAGCAGGCTGTTGCTTACGGTATTAATAAACAGGTTTGCTTTTGCCTAAAGGAATGGGAAATTTAGGGAGGATACAACCAAATGGAAGTAGCGCTAAGGTCAATGAGGCCTGGCTCAGGTGACCATCTCTGAGGAGCATTTCTGATCGAGTTTGACTTTGCATTGTCGCTGAAACTCTCTGTAACTCTGAACTGCGCTTTTGATAGTGTTGTCAATAGTTCCAATGAATCGTGAAAATGTTTCCCCTAACGCTCGAGCGCAAACATCCTAAATAAGTTCCTACCTATAGAGCCTCACACAGTGCCATGTTGAGAATCCCTTCCACCTTCTTTCTCCCCCTATATACTTACGGTGTTAACTGGACTTATAAGTACTCACACATTGGTGCGAGTTAATGCTGGGTTGAGGCATGCTGTATTAGTCAAGTACAAAAAAGAGGCTTGCAGCTATGCTTCTCATTAGTAAATGAATCAAACCAGTGAGAAAAACGGGCTGAAACCAGGAAAATATCATTAATCTACCCATAACAAACACGCGCCTGGTGGTCTGTTCATTTTATTTATGAGTCATTGGTTTAAATTATCAAACAATAGTATAATTTGTGTGGTACACCAGTGTGATAAAACAGGGCCAGTCTGTGTGGGATTAAGGGTCTCTGTTGATGGTCACATATTAACGGTTGTTTAACTGAATATATGTGTCCAAAGCTTTACTGGAAATATATATTTTTTTTAAACCCTGAATTCATATCGCTGACGTTTTAAACTGGAAAATTTCACAATTGAACTTCGGCCCTAATGTAACGGAGTTCGAACTATGAAAGACCATATTCAGAGAACAGAATGTTTTGCCTCACCTGAGGACTGCAGTTTCAAATCTCTAGCCATTTCAAACCAGTTGACAGGAAAATGGCTCTTGTCTCCTGCCTCTCTCTCGAAAGAGAGAGAGGTTCTCAAGGTCGTACAGGCACAGCACCTATACATTTAAGATTATTTGCTTATTCGACTTCATCTAAAGTGACTTACAGTACCCCCAAAAGTATTGAATTGATTATTTGACTGGATCAATTCACACTACGTAATTCTAGGGCTATCAGACACGTTCACAACCTTCGCTGCCCCCTTGAGTCATTGAATGATCTCACTCACTCAATGTTTGAAAGACCAATACTGTGCTCTCTGTATAGCAAATCCCAGAGAAGAGTTTTGTTTGGATGTCTCAGGCATCCCAGGATTCAGATTCAAGATCGCCTGTTTACTAGGTGATGTTATAACTAGCCAAGCCCTCTCTGGTCATATTTTACTAAACCTTAGGTGGGTATTGGAGTAATTTCCTGTGTAGTATGGTATACTTTTTCAGCCTAGCTCCCATCCCCAAGATCTGAGCTCCTGGGACAGGCCGCCGCCCTAATTCGGTAAATGGCTATTAAAAATGGACAGTAAATTTTATAGCTGTGTTTATGAAGTAGCCGGGCTCGGTACACCATTGACGCCCACCTGTGAGCTGGTGTTTGGGTCCGTTGAGCAGAATCAGGCCCTTACATCTGCCCAGGCCTGGAGGGGGGGGGGGGGGCACCGTGTTGAAGGACTTGGTGTAGCATCCAACAAAGAGGAGGGCGGGAGCCTTTTAAACGGCATTGGTACATTCTCTGTGTAGAGTAAGGCCTCGCTTTTCTGAAGCTGTCATCACGTGTCACATATGATGAAGTGCGTTGCTAATGTTGGGGACTTGGCCAATGCAAATGGACAGTCGATTCTCACCTTGCCTTGCTGTGGCAGGCTGCCCCACCCCTCTTTAATGGCATCCTTTATACAGAGCTGGTTCATTCTGTGCCGACTGTGGATTTGCTAATGCTAAGACCCACAACATGCTAGCGCTGAGAAGAGAGCACTACCTGTAGCCGTGTAAAATCACGCCTTGTGTCACCTGTGAAAGTCACCCGAGCTCTATTGACTCTGATTCATGTAGGAAGGCCTTGCAGGCCGCAGCATTGCACTGAGAGCTGCTTGGAGGTCATGGGACTTATGGGTGTGAGGTCGATGGCTAAAGTGCTGTTTCTGTCTCATGACTTCTCATGACAATGGTTAAAGTGCTGCTTCTGTCTCTGTCCTTGCGAAGGAGCCGGGGAGGCCTTGGTTGACCCCTAATTAGTCTGGTCACATGACTCAGCTGGAGTACCAATTGAGGGTTTGATCCTTAAGAAAAGTAATATGTGCGATGTTTGTGTGCTACAGCTGGACATATATAAAAGATGCGCCTAATTCACAGCCTTTTGTCTGGCTTCCATATGGCTTATCTAGTACACGTTCTAGGTGAGCCTGGAACCTACTGCCCAGAAGCACAGGGTGCAACGCCCATTCACCCTGGATGGGGGGGGGGGTCAGTTCAGGACTCATATTTACATATTCTATACGTTTGAGATCATTGCACTGTTGCTTCCCTGTGCATCTTGCGGTTCTATAACCTCATACATTATGCATGAGTACAGACGTTATGATTTGCACTTTGGCCAGCGAAACACATGGGACTGCATGTGTGGAAGTCTCCGGAGAGCCGAAGGTGCAGAAAGCGGACGGCCAGCAAATTGAGCTAATTCTGCCGACAGCATCAGCAAAGTGCCAAACAGGCGCTGCTGCGAGCAGACCCGAGTCGTCAGCTGAGCGTGTAATCGCATATCTATTTTCCATCTCCCAACCTGTATACATCTGAAGAGATTAAAATATTCAATAGATCCCATTTAATAGCTTTTTTTATTTAAACACATCAAGCACCATTGTGCTTTTATTTAGTTTTTTTTTTTTTTTTTTTACACCCACTGAAATCTCACCCCTGCTGTCTGGTTCATTTTTACTTCCATCCTCCCAGTATTATCAGTTTCCCTTAAGAGAACATATTTCCTTAACCTTCGTTATAAATACACACGCTGAAGGCCCAGCGGAGCCGCACACAGCTTTGTTGGGGAGCACCGAAAGGCATTCCTCTCGAACGTGAGGCAAGGCGTCCGTTCTGGGGGTCTCCCGGCATGCCCCTTGTTCACCTTCCGGCGAGGCAGAAGGGCAGCCGGCCAGCTCTGCTCTCACGTGTGCACATCGGGGGGTGACACGCCGCAGACCCCTCACCCTGGTTACAGTGCGTGTCCCCTAGCCAGATGCTCAGTAACAGATAGACCTTTATCATCCACCATCTTCTGTTTTGTCTCCAGGGTGAGCTCTGTGGCTGACTGAGATGAAGGACCTGTGTTTTCTTATTTCTGTACTTTGACAGCATTGTCGTTATTGCAGAATAATGTTCCTCGTGTCGCAGTGGTTATTCTAAATTAGCGTTACTGCAAGTCACTGCTGCCCTGCCCTGCCCTGCCCGGCATGCTCCCTACTTAGTAGCCAGGGCTTTCCAGAACAGGCTAACGCCTCCTCTACGCTGCATAGAATGGGAGGATGGATGGATTCAAAACAAATTTTTAAATGTAATTTACAAAGTTAATTACTACGTATGAAAAGTATTTTGAGTTGTGGTTCGTGCTGGATGCATGTTTTCATAACACTTTGTACTACAATAGTGTGACTTCATAAACGTCTGCAAATGTCACTAAATGCAAGTTCTGTTGGGAAGATTATGGATTATTTAAATTGGAGTTGTTTCTCTGGAAAACAACACATCGACTGTCATTTTAAACCTCTCCAGAAGTCTCTGAAATCCGAGTCTTTTTCTGCCAGCCCTTAAATGATCAGGTGGCTTTTTGTGAAATACTGAGACTCCCAAGCACTAAAATCATGTCTGCCCAGTCTTCTGCAGCTTTAAGAATTTGTGCTTGTATCTTAATGGCATTTTTAAAAAAAAAAAAAAAAAAAAAAAAAAAAACTTTAAAGGGTTTTTCAAATTCAGGGAAGCTTCTCAGCAAAAGCTTGGTGCTGTCCTCTACCTTGAGAAGTATTAAAATTGATATGGACCCTGATAAACATCTGTGAATGTTGGGTTGGGGGTGGGTGGGTGGATGTTATTGTACTCCATATCGTCCCTGGGCTAGCTGGCCCGTCTCCTCTTTGAAGCGACGTCCACATTCGATTGCCATGGTATCTGGTTCCTAGTAAGTGCAGATGGAAAAATTAAAAATGGGAAATATTACAGTAACAAAAAAAATCAGCTGCTGGTGATGTAATCGCATTGGAAATACACGGAGATTGAAAGTCTGTGCCAGGCTGCTAAATTATAACCTGTGAATCGCAATAGGAAAGGCACTGAAAAGGTAATGCACAAGTTATAGCTATCTAATAGAGTTCATACTGGTTCATGCTACAGCCGGGATACTTTTGTTAACATATCTAGTGTAGCCAAGGCAGTATACGGCATCTTTAAAGTTGGTTTATACGTTTAAATTCTGTACTTGACTGTGAGTAGTAGATTGAAACAGCTGTTTGACCTTTGATTCCCTGACAAAAAGACGTTTTGAAGGTATTTATTTGCTGCTGTCTGGGGTGACGTTCACCTGGACGTACCCTCAGACACAGGCAGCTTGGTTACACGCTCCACGTCGCTCCAGTGAAGGAGCACAGATCTTCTCGTAGCCGCACACCAGACGACACTGCAAATGCCGCGCGAATCACTGGTAGCAGGGCGCCTGTGTATTCTGCTGGCTTCTCCACAACTCCCTCCCCCATCTAACCTCAGGCTCGTCGTTGATTTTGATGGGCTCCGTTCCAGATTGACATGGGTTATAGAGCAGATGGTTCATTCCCCGTATTCACTCCTCATGACATGTCCTGGTGGGGTAACAGTGCAAGGTGAGGGTTCAACATACTGAGCTTAGGCACACCTTTTTGTTTTATAGGTACTTAGAGGCAATTAAGGGCTTATGCCGGGTTTTGATTCTCTCTTGGGATGCCTGATGCTTCAGCATGACCTTTGCCAGCGTGTCGTTCTCTGGGAAGTCTATCACCACTAGACAGGGCCGGCTCTTGCTGCCAAGCGACGGGCAGTGGTGGCCTTTTTACCTGGCAACATCGTAAAGAAGCCACGCGGATTGCGGACCGATGCTGTGAAACGAGGGTACACTGGCAGGTGACGGAGTCAGGGTCGTGCGTTCACAAATCCGCATGGCCACGTTGGAGTCTCTCAAACCAAAACAAAATTAAGGTGGCTCACTCCTCATTGGGACTTGTGGAAGGAGGGGGCACCAAGGTCTACGAGGCGTCGTTTGCTGACGGACGGGCAGGTAAACTAGGTCAGTTTGTGAGGGAGGGTAGTCCTGCGTGTCAGAAGTGCCTTTGCACTCTCTAAATTATACTGGGGTCCCTGAGGAAGACACCCCAAAAACCAATAAAAAAAAAAAAACCTCTCATTCCCCTTGGCGCAGACCCTGGATAAAACAACATCCCTGATGCAAGAGCCAGTAAGATTATTTTAACGAGTCAAATCGGTGGGGATACTGTGGACGTTCGTTAGTGGTGTTCGTTACTGGAGTGGTCCTATCAAGGACGACAGCCTGCGTGCAAAAACAAACCGCTCTCTCCACACGCCACCCAACTTCCAGCGCATTCTCCGTTTTCTTCTGTGGATGAGAGTTGAAGGATGGCATCGTATCCAAGCTGCAACCAACTGAGCAGTGTCAATATCATTAGCCTGAACCGATAACTGATTCGCCAAAAGTTGAACACAATTATCCACCATGTCGGCGAGTGTCTGCGTTATCAGCATGACAGAGGGAAGGCGATGATAGGTCTGTAAATATTTGCATGGTCTAGAAATTGAAAGTGGATTTATTTTGCCTCCAAATTGTTCCAAATGAAATTCGTCGTGACTCCTCGCGGCCTGCGAGCGAAGGCTAAACAGCAAGTCTTTATCTGTGCACAATAAGTACAACTGCTTTACTGTATTTCCTGCATTGAACCGTGGGGTCGGGGGGGTAATAACCTATGAAGAAACGATGTACCAGTGTGCTCTCAGCTGGAAAACGATCTCTCTTAACTGGTGTTTTCCAGCCATTTTAACGCATTAGCGGAAAAGCTGCCAACTGGGTGTGCCGCCATTTGCCCTTCCTTCGGCACTGCGGCCGCCCGCATTTTGGAATGCGATGCTGCACTGAAATAACTTGGGTGGAGACGCTCGCTTGACCTTTACACAGCGGCTGCCGGCACGTTCTTGTATACCCAGATGCAATCTGGTTGTGCTAACGGAAAAGGGGTGTGTGTATCGCGGGGTGATTGATAGCTTGTTTAAAGGGTGGATGTGATGCGTTTGACAAGTAGATTTATTTATTAATCTCTCTTCCCGGTCCCTTCCCGTAAACGGCTCGAATCAATGCAGTCTGCCCCCTCCCTTCATGGAAAACACATTGCCGTTTTCCCAACCCAAATAATGTCACGGGAAAGCTGAAACAAGTCGATGAGAAATGTTTCTCCATTAGAGTTCTCTTCAGAGTCTTTAACTGCCGAAACCTGCCAGCTCTGATTTGTCCCATTTATACGATCCGGCAGTGGCCGCTTTAAGTGGAATCGGGAGACTCGGGCTCACGAAGAGAAATACAGTGCCGCATTTATACTCACAAATCCAGTTGTGTGTGTTTACCGTCAGTCAGTCTGTCAGCTTTAATTTGCTTTCGGCTGCCATTAATGTAAGTGAACGTGTGCCGTAACGCGGGGCCTGTGCTGTCGTCCGGTCATACGAGGCGGCCTCTTCCCAGGTTCTGGGTAATGGTACAGCTTTTCCCGCAATGCCTGCTGCAGCACCGTGTAGTCAGTCGTAATGAACAGGCTGAGCTAATATTTAAACACTGTGTTCTTAATGTCTACATATTAGGAGCTAAAACTGAGCAAATATCGTGTCTTTGGAACATTTAATTAGCGATCGAGTGAAGACACTCCAGACTGAACCAATATTTAAGATGGATCTGTCATTTTTAACCTTTTTCACACCTCTTGAAGAGGCAGCCAAGTGCTGACATAGCAGTAAGCTGCTGCATACAAGAAAAAAAAAATTCGAGTCCTGAAAGAGAGTTGGATTTGTTTGCATCGTGAAAACCGATTGTGGGTGTCGTTGAACATAGATGTTCAAGAACGTGTGCGAATTTAGGCATACACACCATTGCAATGGCTGTGAGTCTTTTTTTTTTTTTTTTTTTATGTATGAGTCAATACAGAAGAAGGAAGTTGGTGTGTAGCGACAGGCTGTTGATCAGAAAGCAGGTGGAGTCTGTTTTTATCAGCCACTTGTGATTCTCAGCTCTCTGATTGCTGATTGAAGGCTCCCAGTGAAACATCAGGCCAATCCGATAACAGGGAGGGTGATGGGTCTGCTGGAGAAATTACAGCAGATAAACACCACGTGCTGAAAAATACACTCAGAGAGTTGATCTAGGGGAAGGTTGTTTGACATCCCTGGAAGGCCCTTGGGCCTTAAAATAGCTTGGTTATGATTCACAGGGTGAAACAAAGCATTTTGTGTCACTGTGACATGTAGTGGGATGTCATGTGACCAGTGCCACGGTTGAGTTTTCATCCTCCGAATGATTTGCTGGTGCTCTGGTCCCTTCTCCAGGCTGGAGGCCCGAGGGATGCAAGTCCGCACCTCCGCCAGACCCTCCCCACAGATCAGGAAACGGAATATTGATTAACTCTTCTCACCATACCGAGTGTCCGGTTGGTGTTGCAAGCAGATCTTCAGGAAGGCCTTATACTGTGGGGGGAAATACAGGGGTGGGCCTTTCGGAAGGAACATAGACTTCTGGCGCATTCCAGTGTTTTGTGTCTAGCTTTCGATTGATGCGATGCAAATGGAAACGTGTGGACAAACAGAATGGAGCACCACTCTCCTTCTCTGGGGTAGTAAGATTCTGCCTTAGGTGTGAAGGGTGGCACAGGAGTCGCACACAGCTGGCATGTCTCATACCCACAGCGGTGTCCGGTCCCTAGGAGTCTGGGAATGCCAGTACCCACTGACAGACCCCGCTCCAAAAGGAGCGGGCTGTGGCAACCTAGAGCGGAGTGGCGATTTTTAAAGGTGCGGCGTCACACGTTGGGCGCATCGCCACGGAAGCCTCATGAATTTTAACGGGGTGGGTTGTGTTTTTCTGTAGATACTGCAGAGTTAAAAGAATGGCATTGCCGGCTGCTTGATTTTATGCATGTGAAACAACTTTGCTTTCAATGAATATATCAGGAAGAAATGGATTAGGTACAAGCGGAGGTAAAACCGTTCTAAAAAGGATAAGCAGAAATCGAGGCGGCGATGGAGCTAGCTATAATTTTGCAGTGTTAAGTGCAAAAAATGCAAGACCCGTGCAGTATATTTAAAAGTGAAACTTTGTGACAAGCATCCTGCACAGCAAAGGTAATATTGTACCTTTTGAGGTACAGCTTGGCACTCTTAACTGAGTCTGAATGAATGGAGTGTCTGGTTCCGTTTGTGACAAATGCAACATGGGTGCTTTGGCGGCGGACCTTAGTCGTGTTGACACACGAGGCGTTATGTACGTGACGTGTAACATGTGTCCAAGCCCACCTGGACTGTGATGTTTCGTTGGGTCGTCATCAGTTGAGCCATAATCCATTCTCCAATCTTTCCTGCTCCTCTTCCCCTCTGATCAAATGGAGATTTATATCCCTTAACATGTGATCCAGTTTGCCTGTTTCCTCGACTTGAATTTTAATCTCGACACTTCATACCCCAAGGAGGAATATTATTCTGAGCCTCGCGGTCAGACGCTTGTGATGTGTGCGAAATAAACAATGGCTTGGGCTGACTATCGGAAATGAAGATGGTACCGTAAACCAACGCTTTGCCATTTTTCTGGGATATTTGAGGCAAATTCAGGCTGCCGTCAAGCTTTAATGGCACAGAGCTCGAGTGGTTCTGTCCCTTTGGGGTTCAGACGTATTAGGACCTCTCAAGATCTCAGCCCCCTCATGCAGCGTCGCTGCCTACATCTCCATGCTCCTTGGCGTCCTTCTCTGTCCGCTGTAGCTACTTCAGCCTAATGGACTGAACGTACTTCGCTGAGCACAACATGAAGACCTCTCTGTAAGGACACATCACGTCCTGTTTACTGTAGGCCACAAATCCTCCAGGCTGCTTAACTGCTGAGGGTAACGGCAGGGAGGGTGCTGAATGACATAGACAGGTCGCATGAGTTGTGTGCGACTCAAAATCACATTTAAGCATGACTTATCCTAGTACGGTTAGAGACCTGTATAATAATGGCATTTCAAAAAGCACATAGGGCAAATAGTCAAGATGTATAGCTTGATAGCACTTACAGTATTTAACATTTTTATCCTTCCCATGTGAAAAATCTCAGGTCACAGTCATGGAGATGCGGCCCGTTTACAGCTGTTTTGTGTTTCGGGTTTGAATATCAGAGCTGTAATAGACTAGGGTAACCAGAAGTCTGTGAGCTTTAGTGAAATGGTTGGGTTTATTGTTATGGTTTGGAGAAAGCATGGATACCAAATGGATGGATCAAACAGAGGAAAACCCTTTATATGTTGACTGTGAACTGGTATCCATTCCCCCCCAGTACTTTGATAGCACTGGAACTGGCACAGATAAAGATTGGTGTCCTGTTCCTCATATTAATTTATGTGTTAGACCCTTTAAAACGGTAACATTACAAGGTAGCTCATTACTATACGTTTACTAATAGCATTCTTGTCTACAGCCAGAAAAATATGAAATACCAGCTAGTTGGCCAGAAGATGAGCCCATTTTAAATGCGCCTGTCATTTGGATGGGGTATCTTTAGACACGTTACCATTCATGTCGCGCTCAAGCAGCATTGGCCTAGTGGCTGAACACTGAGTCCAGCTCATCAGAAACTCCGTTAGGTAGATGATCTTTGTGCATGAAGACACCGAGTGCTGCCACAATGGCTTTTAAGGTATGTCCCATGTAGCAATTGTACATGTAGATTAAATAGTGAAGAAAAAATACATCAGCATAGCCTGCCGTTTTATAACAGGGGGAGTTCAGAGCGTTTTTGGTGCCCTGTAGATGGAGCTTCTTGGAGGTTCCAGAATTTTCAGAAAGCACTACCTACATCAAAAAGAGCTTGGTATTTACCTCAGGTTTTCGTTTTGCTTCCAGAAGAAGCTGTTTGGAATCACGGTGGGTACACAAAGTAAACGAGTTGTGCAGAAGCTGACCATCAAGGACTTCTTGCGGCAGCGCTCTGTAAGGACTTGATGTTTAATGGCAGAAGGTCGGGAAGGTGGGCAGGACAGCCAGGACTCATTGTGAACGGTGCCCTGCTGACTTGGGAGCGAGCAGAGGAGTCTGAAATGAACACAGTGCCTCTGTAGTGTGGTTCCTGCCAACAAGGAGCACAGTGTGAACTCGGAGTTCACGGGAGCTTCGTTGGAATTGAAGCTCGCCTTTTTGTTTTTTTTGTCTTATCTCCGGCAGATATCCATTGGTATACATGCTTTCAGATAAAGCATTCTGCTTTATTTGGTACTATTAGTGTTTATGGCTTTTCTTTATTCATTTAATTTGAATTTCAAAAAGGACTGAATCAGGGTATACGCTGCCTCGAATGAGCTGTGCTTTTCGTTGATTGTGCTTCGGACCTTTGCACCTGACGTAATGAATAATGAGGAATACAACATTCACAGATTCGGACACAAACCAGCTCGTGGCAGATATTCTCAGACTCCTGATAGCCCCCGTGCTGCTCAAGCCATTTTTTTTTTTTTTTTTTTTTTTTTGTCTGTTTGCTCATTTGCAGACACCTCTCCGTCTGGAAGAATGTATTCCACATTCAGAAAGGCACACCCAGAAGGGGACTTATCTTTTGAAACAAACCAGAGAGAGATGCTGGTCTTTGGGGGGGGGGTGCGAGTCAATTTGGGCCTGGCGAACTCTTCCCTCATAAATATGAATGGTCCTTCTGGAAACGTTTGTATTGTGTGCGTGACATTGGTGTGGCCCAATTAAGAGGCACATTGGCACATCCTGCCCATTAACATCTGGTCCCCGAGTGAACATGCCCATCAGATCTGCTCTTCCACATATGAAGTGCTATTTACACCCCGGCCCCCAGTATGACATACTCTCTGTGGCATCTGTAACGCCTGGGTATGCAAACCAGCTCTTAATACAGCGATTTCAGTAAACTGACAAAGGCACCTGGGTGACTTACCTTTATGACTGTCACCTGCTGCCTTCTTGACTTTGTCACATCTCACGCCCTCGTTGTTTGCCCTCACTCGTATTAATTTCCACCGCAGTTATTAATAATAATTATACGTCGTAATGGTGATAAAGTATTCACGCAAATTGTTTTCCATTGATGATGGATCGCTTCGTAAGTGAGTATGATATAAATGTTATGTTTTTACCCTTGAGAATATTCATATCAAAATTATTGTGGTTGTGACACACTGGGTTTTATGATACCCTCCTGACATATAAATTATCCACATTATCAGAGTGTGTCTGTGGATAATCCAGGGTAAACGGTTGTAAAAGCGGGCGGATAATTTCCATAACCAAGTAATATTGCTATTGTTACTATTTAATACTCCTTTACATGTAATCGTACTACTCGGTCGGGATTTTTTAATATAAATGTCTTAAATTCTGTATTTTGAATCAAGTGGGACCGAGTACAGCTGTATTAATGACAGCCTGGATTAGTAAATCTTTAAGAAGTAAATCGATTAGTGTGCGTTTTTTGGTACGTATTCAAACATCCTGAAAGGTAATCGTTTCGGTTATCACCCAGAAATGGAGACATGTTCTTGAGATTTAAATTAAAGATTAATGTCCTTATCGAAAGAGAAAAGAAAGTTCTTCCTACTATCGAGTACTACGGGGGAAATCCAATATTGGAAAGTGCAGGAGTTTGAAAGTATACTGATATCGGGAGTATGTCCAGATAAAAGCAGCTGGATTCTCATCCGACTTGGGAAAGCTGGTCCTCTGGCCGTCTTGCCGTCTTGCTGGACTCCAGTACGGTGAAGATCGAAGCCCAGGAGCAACTCGACTTGAGGTGTGAAGCCAGTGTCGGGTACTGAGATTCACATCACGCAGTTTACTGGAAGCGCAGAGCTCCTCACACCGATTACATGCCGATTATTTGTCCGTGTGTGTTTCTCATAGCGCTTTATATTTCGTAACTTTGAAGCAGCCCGTTATCCACATAAAGAATAAAGATGCAGTGTCTTTCCCTTCCAGCCGTGATGATTTGACCGGAGCTGAACCTCATGCTGATGGTCTCCAGTCTGCAGTACTGAGAGCCTTTTTAAGTCTGGGGACTCATGTCGGCTTCATCCTTTTCACGATTAGTAATCAGATCGAGGCCCACTACCTGAAACGGTCATGCAGCTTTGTGGCATTTTTAGCTTTCTCTTTATGTACCTGATTCTAGATGTGACTGAATGGTGAAACGTTGTGTGCTGCGTTACTGGGGATGATTTTAAAAGCCACATGCAGTCAGTCTCTGGAGGGTTTTCCTCGAATGACAAAACATAACACTGATTTATGTTAATCAAAATCTAGCCACATTTTTCAGAACCATTTTTCAAAATTAATGAATATGCAGATATGTAGGTTATGAAATTAATTTTATCATATTAGTTTTAATTGTAGTTTCTCCTTCTTCAAAAGTGCTTCTTAATATGTAAATCTCAAGTTCAAACCGGCTGGCTAATTAAGCATCCTGCTAACGGCATATACACCGTATTGTGACACAAACCCCAGTTAGGGTTTGATTTACTTTACATGCAATTTGCTACTGAAGTCCCTTAGCCACAAAATTTTTTAACCTTCCACCGATCGAGGGACAGAGAGAGAATTCAGCTGGCTGACCTGTGGGTTCATGCAGATACGTTAAACGGGCAGCTTCCCCCCGGTCCCTGGCTATACTAGCTGTAAGCTCTAGTCTGCCCGTCGTGGGGCATAGATAGATAGATAGATAGAAGCTTTTATTGTCATTGTATATTAAATACACAACAAAACTAGGAGTGCTACTCCTGTACAGTGCAATAAAGGAGATTAACAAAAGAAAAACACATCATACAAATAAATAGTGTGTGTGTGTGTGTGTGTGTACACTAGGCCTGTTTGATTGGCGCATCAACTGGAGGAGCCGTCATGACTTCCTGTCTCAATATCCTAGTCAGAATGGAATGTCTGCTGTCAGCGGGAGACTAAATTCATCTCCCACCCCTTCACAAAGCTCGTGTTGATCTTGCAGTTTTGCCACCGATTGTACAGAATCACTTCAAAAAGATGGCAGCTAAGATTTTTGTGGGGTGTTCTTGCATGTTGGCCTTGAGGACGCCTGGTGAACACTGGGGTTGTTTCATTGTCCTCCTGTGGGATATCTCACCTTCCCTTTACAGACATGCCTCGGGGACGTGGAGGATAGTGATGAAGGTATCTCGTGACAACGCAGAATAGACAGAAATCATTTTGTGTTCCTGTCCCTGCCTAGCATGACAATAGCCCAGATGCAGTTGTCCTGTACAGTATGTCTACCAAGGGATTCAGCTCATCCTTTCAAATACGACTAACTTATAGAAACTACAATCAATTAACAGACCGAGCTTTTTCATTTAAATTTAAATTCCTCCTTTGGAATGAATTTAAACCTCTCACAAAATTAAATATATTTTTAAAAGTTTGTAAAGCATTTGGGGGGATCAGATTTGAAATATAAAGCACAAAATGTATATCTGACACGGATCATGTAAAACATATCCCATAAACCACTGCTAATCCAATCAACATTTTATCAAAATCAATGAGGGGAGCAGAAGTGACGAGCGGAGCTCGGAGTGTAACGGCGATCGCACATTTTTCATCCAAGGACCATATACCTGCTGGGGGAGAACTCGGCGCAGTCATGGGGCTGCTGCTTTATGGGGATGCCGTCACAGGGCTGCTTTTAATGGACATTAAAAGCTGCCGCTGCAAGACGTGCTTCGTGCCAAAATATAAAATTTCCAAATGCGGTTCGGATTCTCTGCCCGCCGATTAATGCAAAAAAAAAAACAAAAAACCCCGCATTACCATTTGAAAGACTTATCCCAGGGACTTAATCATTTTAAATGTATTCCATTTTATCTGTTCATTATTTTGTCTTCATTTTTAACCCTCCTCCTTCTCACTGTAGTTTGTGTTCGTTTTCTTTCCGTTCTTGTGAGAACCTTTGCTCCACTCTATCCAGCTACCACCAGAAGAAACTGCAAGGCCAGTGCAACTTGATGGAGGTGCTGTCATAGTTAAATCATAGTTAAGGTGTCCAGTTAATCTATGAATGAGTCTCAGTGCTGTGGACTTCAGCCTGTCACTTAATGTAAGACTCTACAGGAACATATACAGCTATACAAATATGTAAAAAAATGCTACAAAAATACTACACCGTACATTTGGATTTGCTGAAATCTAATTAGATTTTTATCGCCTTCCATTTGTAAGCAGCTGAAGAGTTTCTTTTATGCCCAGTCGGGTGAATGCATATTAAATTCTATAGCATGCAAGTGTTCAGGTATTTTTGGTTTTGCTTTCCAAAACAAAATTTTAATCCATCAACAGGCACTGGAACTAAACTGTTGAAATGTATACCCAGTTTAGCGTGGATATATTAACTAGATAACAAGTAACCGATATAACAGAAATTCTTGCACATTTTTTTCTGATTCGGTCGTCTTTACACTACTCCTGGTGAAGGTCACGGTATTTCTTTAGGTCAGGGCTAAAAAGGGGAAATTCACCTGTATTGTCTGTAAATACTGAAATGCATTCTGGTTTTGTTTATTAAATAATATATACTTTACTCTTGTAAAATAGAATTTCAAAATATAATTCCTCAGGCACCTTGAACATGGCGACAGCAGAAAGTTTTGAATTGTTTGCTTTTGGGTCAGAATTGTGGGGTCTTTAGCCACTTCACCATCTGCTAGCTTACAGTAAAAAGCATGCAGGAAGGACAACAACCGAAGGAAGACACACCCGCGGAGGCAGGGTAATGCGCTTGCAGGAAGATTCCGGAAGGCCAGCGTGTTGCGCGAATATGCAGTGATGCAGCTGCCGGGTTGTGTTTATCACAGCGGTCCACCGTGGCGGTTTGACCCGTATTCTTTAGGACGCCTCTGACTCTGTCAGGTCGATAAACATGCACGCAACCTGAAGAATACTGGCTTTTGTTACGGGAACGCTCGCTGCCCCGGTGGAGGTCACTAGCCGCTCTGAAAAGCAGGCCATTCGGGACACTTTTGTATTGGGTTCGAGGCATTTGTGGAAGAATGGGCTGCATTAAAAAAAATAAAATAAAATAAGCACACCAAAAATGGAACTTGGAGCCGGTGTTTCAAGGGCAGGCATCCTGGTGATGACTATGGGCTTGGGGTTTGGGTTAGAAGTTCAAAAATGAGGTGGGAGAACTGTGGTTGTACCCTTCAGCAAAGTATTACTCAACAACTAGTTTTGTGCTGGTACTCGTACAGTTATAAAACGGGCCAGCGGCTGTGACAGTGTCTCTTCAATAATGACCATGATGGAAGCTAATTTTGTTGCAATCATTCTGCTTGAACTTGTGACAATTTCCATGTAAACACACAAACCACTCGGTACACTTTTTTCTGACCATGTGGGACAGCAGTGCCCAACTGCGGTTTACGACAGCCCCGGTCTATCACCTATTACAGTGCATCTTAATTAGCATCTCGAAGACTGGATGATGAGAAAAATGATCCAAATAATGACTTCAGCAGAGTCATTTCTGGCCAAGGTTGAGTTGACATAAGCACAGTCTCCCGTCGCAGAGGGTCAGCAGTGGATATCACAAGCTCTGTCCTTGAAAGGTCACGTGGTCATTTGCGTGTCTGACGTCTTGCGCGAAGGGCCTGTCCTTCTCTGCCTTCGCACTCCCAGGAATGCCAGGCCTTACACGGATGTCAGACTGCCTCCGTGTCATGCTGAACACAGAATTCCAGATTAGATCATCAATGTGTTGTCCAGATAGCCTTGGAGATACAAAGTATGCAAAGCTTTTGTTGTATTATTTATTTTTTTTTTTTACAACTCGTCAATGTTATTGTACTTGTTGTTACGAGGCAGTATTTTGGGATGCGGCTAACAGTCCTGTTTCATAACACTAGTGAGGAGCAGCATGCGAATTGTACTGTTAGAAAGGAGTATTTCTGAATGGAGGACTGCAGTGCAGCTTCAGGAAGCTTGCGGTGAACTTTTATGTTTGTCTTTTTTCGTGCTGCTGCAAGGTACGAGTGCAGTTATCATCACTGCATTCCAGTCCTTATGTTGGCATTCCTGTTCCTGTCAAGATGGCTTGGTGGAACATTTGTCCCTGCGCACACCCTACAAATTTCTGTACATATTGTGATGGGGGGGGGGGGGAAACATCTTTTAGGCTAAAAAATGAAATTAAACACGTTTCCCGAGTAACAAATGATGTGCTGAGGATGCCGATGGCAATGGCACTGTAACAAACAAGTGTGTTTTTGACCCCCCTAGTTTAAGTCCTTCACACACAGGGGACAATGTGTCACAGGCAGGTGTCAGTACAATTAATCACTTCTGAGGGGCATGCCCTTTCTCCGCCTTTGGCTACAACCAGCTTTGCTCTGGCATAGATTGAGAAAGGCGACTCATTTCTCCTGGGTTTACCCTGATTAGTGTGCCAACCAATGACCACTTCAATGGCCCACCATCCTGTGAAAAGCCCTCCCCCCTGGTCAATAATTTTCTTTTAAGCAATTCCAGCTATCCTTAATAAGCAGTGAGGTGGCAATTTAAAGTGAATTACTTGATGTTCTCAAGGTGTAGGTGGTTGATTAAGTGTCTTGGTTGGGGTTTTCTTATTGGGTGTAATCAGCTTCACTGGAAGTGTGGAAGTGTTAAGGTTCCAGGCAGGATGGTGTATTGTTAAGTTCCGAATTAAAATAAATCACAAGCAGTTTCTCTTTTAACTGTTCTGTCAGGCGAAAGAATCACATTTGTGAATATGATTTGAAATATTTAGCCATTAGGCTGTGATTAATTGTGAGTGGGTGTTTACTTTCATTGAGTTAAAGCAACACATACAGTAGCCTTGATTCCTCAGCTGGAATATGACTGAGTTGCCTGTGGAAAGGTCTCTGGAAAGCCCATATTATAGCTATATTGCTGAGGAGGGGCTGAACGGGAGCGTTTCCCTGAAACCACCATCGTGCTGCCATATTCGTAAGCTGGATGGAGGTCGGGGAAACCACCAGTCTGTTTGACAGTGCTGTGCTTTTGGGAACTGGACCGAGCGCAGGCTAAACTTCATGTTTGTTTTAGACCAGGTCATGTGACATTCTGCATTGTTATAGGTGCCATGGATATATGTCTAACAAGAAGAAAAACAAAAAAAAAAGTCCCTCTTTATTACATCAAGGCCCTCAAGTTAATTTCGCGTTTCTGCTAAAACCCATTCAGTGCATGGTTTAAACTAGTACATAATTTTATTCTGCTTGGTCTGTGCCACTAGATTAGCTTTAAAATAATAGTAGTGGCACTTTGAATTATTTAAATGTGTTTTTAATTGCTCTCAATTCACAGACCTGTACTGAACCAACAGCAACAACATGCCATTGTTGATACCATTGAGGTTAAGGACAGGAATATGAAAAAGGACCCTGCTGTTGTACCTTTTAGCTTGAATTTTTCTTTTTTTTTTTTCTTTTTATGCAAGGTTGTTTCACAGAGGAATTTTGAAGAAAAAAATCAATACCTGATGTTTGACAAAAATGAGGACAGGAGTATTTGTCAATGGGGAAAAAAATAAACGTTAATACTTATTTACATTTCCCCCTTAAAGCTTTATAATGAAAGTATTTTAATGGATAAAAGCAGCTTCAAATAGCTTATAGTGAAAAGATTTGCCTCCTCAATAATAGTTATTGGTAGGAATTGTCTTTGTCAGCATAGGGATCCTTTTACAGTGGCATCCAGTGCCTGGTCGGGGAGATCTGATGTCACCCCAGTAACTGTCCCTGCAGAGAGTTCTACCGTGTCTCTGACAATGCGAGATCAGGCCCCCTCCCCAGGTTTTAAAGTGTCCTAACAAGACCTGACTGTGTACAGGACAAACAGTGACCACAGGGACGGCGTCTCGGAGATGAGCCAGTCGTGATCATATAAATAATTCAGTCCATGGCCCTGGCCCCTGTCCGTCGGCAGCTCGTTAAACCAGCCCGAGAGTCCGCGCTTCCTCACCTCTGAGCGCCATCCGCCTGAGCCTTTGGGGGGGGGGAAGGGAGCTCGGGGGCGTGAGGAGCCAACAGGCCATATGCTGAGGGGACTGAGGCAGAGCCCAGCTGGCTGTGAGGGTGATGAGCGTGAAGACCGTGAGCCGACGGTCCTCGGGCGAAGGCCTGCCGTGCTTCAGAAAAGGGCCCCGTCCAAGCAGCTGGTCCCATTTCACGCACCTTATTCAGGTCTTGCTTTTTACACGGTCACCGGTCCGCACCTAACCGACGCTGAGGGAAAAGGGCCGTTCCGCAAGCACAGGATTTACAGAGAAGTTCTTTGTGTGACGCTGACGTCGTGTTCCTGCTTCCAGTGAGAGAAGCTGGTATGAAAGCAGCCCCTTACGCCTCGAGGTGTTAGTGGAATACGCCTTTGGAATCAAACCCTCTTCGTGTGCCGTGTGTGTCTGTTTAACCAGCTCATTTACTAATAGATGCTTTGGGAGTTTGAAAGGCATTATCATTTAATGGCAGTTATTTCATAATTTTGTAGATCTGAATTTATGAACTCATCATAGGAAAAAAATTTAATACATCATAAATAATTTCCAATGTCTATAAATAATCTGTCTATGGTTTACACCCCTACTTAGAGAGTCATTAAAAAAAAAACTTTTTTGTATGAAATAAGCCGTTTCCATGGACACGAGCCAAAGGGAAAGTTTGTATTCCTGTACAGTCGCTTTCCAGACTGTGACCTCTCACGAAACGAGCGCGTCCTGAGGTATCCGAGTGTCCCCCGGCACCTGCCCCCCATCCCGTTTTCCTGCACAGCTGTTTGCCAGAAACTACTCCCCCCCCCCCAAGGTTGGGCGGGGGCAGGAAAAGTAAGAGTGGCCTCTGCTACGATCACTGCTCGATAGGGTGACTAACGGGCAGAAATGACGAGGCCCATAGCCGCGGTCGGTAGCAGATTGACCCCCGGGGGGCAGCGTGGAGGTGGAGGTGATGGGAGATGCGCATCTTTCTGATCTTTGGACGGGTAACAGTAGTACTTTGATGCCTGGATGCACAGCATGCTTGTGTGGTAGATACATCTGTTGCTGAAATTGGAGGGTATGAATGTTTAAAAGCGGGCAGGTTAAGGAGCTCAGGAGCTTTGCCTGATACTCTCTAGAGCCTGTACATTAGGTAAAACGGCTTGAGAATGCAAATAGACCAGTCTGCCATGCTTTACGATGTGGTTGCAACTGAGTGCATGCAGTGTCCGCACAGGGTCAAGAGGTTAGTTTACGGTTCGATTCATTAGAATGACTGTGATGACCGACCCAAGCGATTTCGAACGCAGTGCGATTGCTAGCGCCACATATGCCAGTTCCTGCATCTCAAAAACAGCCACCCATCTGGGATTTTCATACATTAGTGTCTGAAGTTTTTTTTCTTTTTTCCGAAAATGGCTCGGTGAACAAAAAACAGACAGTCGATGGCATTTCTATGGCTGAAAACACCTTAAGGAGAGAGGTCATGGGAGAACGGCCCGACTGGCTAAAGGTAACAGGAAGGTCACAAGTGCAGAAATAAGTGGTTTGCTGCTCTTGTCTACCCTTGAAATGGTCCTGATACAAAAGGAGAAGCTACTCAGTATGAGCCAGGTGTACCTAATGAAGTGGCCTCCAAGTGGGTCTTAGTTTTTTGCTCGTTATGTTTTCAAGAGGATTTTATCACAAGAAGCACATTACTGGACCTCATCAAAGCTCTGCCTTCCCTCTCATACTTCCAGCTCCTTTCCCTCCTCCTGATCTTGTTGTATCATCTTTGGTGGCCAAGTTGAAATTTAAAATGTAACAAACAGCTGCATGGCAGGGGATGGTCTTGAAGAAGGGAGAACAGCCCCGCCAAGTCACACCTTCGGGCCTGGGGGTTAAAATTTAGCCCCGCTTGAGTTTGTGTGTGTGTGTGTGTGTGCGCGTTAGAGCTCATGTGATCTTTATGTGGTGTGGGTTTCCTCCACGTGCTCTGCCTTCCACCCACTATCCAAAGACATCCCTGAATTGCTCAGCGTGAGTGTGTGTGCCCCGCAATGGACTGGCGTTCCATGGTGAGTGGTTCCCAGCCTTGTCTCTCTGGGAAAGGCTCCAGGCAAACTGTGACCCTGTACTGGATCAGAGGTTAGAATTAAAAAAGATGTTACTCCCTCACTATTAGGCTGATCTGCTGAATTTTGCCCCTAGGTGGTTATTAGCATAGACCCTGGTGGCTCCAGTATCAGGGACAGCTTTGCTGTAGCACCCTTGACAATGTTGCAGAGCCCCTCTGGGCAGAAACAACAAAACTTAAAAGATTTAGCCATACGCAACTGAATTTGCATCGGGAAAAAAAAAAGAAACGTAGCAAGATGATGATGATGATGATTCTGATGAATTGTGACGATGCCGTGAAAGCCATAAGAGCTTAAGGAATAGCTTTGGCCGGTCTGCAGCTTTACACGAAGCCCCTGGAGAATGGCTTTCCTCTCACGGACCGGCGCTCCACGCTAAAGTTAAAAGTGGATTAATAACCAGAGCGGTTCGGGACTTCAGTAAAGGGGAGGACAAAAGCCAGGCGACGTTCAGCTTCCGTGTCGGAGCGAGTCCCTCTGGTCATGTCTTACTCCGTGATGCAAGGGATGCGCACTGCTACTCTAAATGAGGCGATACCTCGCATTTGCTGAGGTCATTACTTCCCAAAAGTGATAATGTATGGTCCTCAGTGTCCCGCTTCCTGTATTTTTCAAGCTTTTAAAACAATTCTGCTGCGAATGTATACTGCTCAAAAAAATCAAAGGAACACTTTGAAAACACATCAGATCTCAATGGGAAGAAAAATCATGCTGGATGT
>JAACJT020000040.1:2354114-2364546 GCA_009936485.2 Gymnarchus niloticus | reverse complement strand
TTTGAACCCACGGTCCCGGTTTTTGACCCTTGTGTGGCCGACAAAATCTCTGGCCCTTTTCCTTTGACTCATTTTCTGCCCGTTTTTTTTTTTTTTTTTTTTTTTTTTTTTTTTTACCTTTGCGTGGGTCACCTCTTTTGAACTTGAGTGTGATTCCGGTCACCTAGTGTTAAAAGGAAATTTAACTAAGCTCAACTATTGGGTCCGTAGACTGGATCTTTTGAGTGGTCACTGTCATAGACCTGATATTTGCATGTTGTTAGTAATCTATAAGCTGGTCACGAGTTAAAGTGATAGTTAGGCTAAAAGTTACTTTAACAAAGTAGTTGATGGGACATAAAAAAATGTTGGGTTGTAGCAATAGACTAGCTAACAAGTGGTCAGAACCCCTCCTTTGCCCAGTACTCGTTAGAATAAATAACATACTGGACATTTGAGCCTGACACAAAAATACTGGTATCTCAGTTGAGAATATTAAACACAATACTTCTTACTACACTGCTTATTAACTGAATCTATTTAGACTGTTGTTTACTTTGAATGAGAACAACTCTGGGTATAAAAGATCAACGTCCTGCAGTGAACAGTGTGGAGAATAGCTGCCATTTCTTATCCATGTGGGACACCAGTGGGGATGTTGTGACCCAAAATTTCTGTTATTAAATCTACCCTACGGGAAACAATTTGTGAGGCAACAATCCATAACATCAAGCTGGGGGTCGACTGTCATGTCAGGCAATTTTCGGGTTAGGTGGGCTTGTCAGTGTCCAGCTTTACTCCAGATGTCTTTGTAATCCAGCCTAGCAAATGGAGTTTTACTTTCCCTGGGTGGGAGAAGGTGCTGTGTCTGCATTACCAACCACCCCCCGCTCCCCCAGGCTCCAAACAGCTACCTAATTGTTTCATGCTGAGAATGACGACTTGAAATAAACATGCCACCTCCCTGGCAGGTGTTGGCAGCCAAACCTGTCCAAGAAGCCTGTGTGCTGCTTCAGCTAAAATGCTGCTTTTCTCTTGTACGCACTGTCTGAAGCAAAATCAGCTTGTAGGTAGATGCTGAGCTCCCTCACTCTTACTGGAGTCGCCCTTCTCCGAAGACCCTCTCCTTTTTATCATTTGTTTTTCATTCTTGTCTTCAGTGATGGATGCCTCATTTTTCCCATTTAGAAGCTTGGCCTTTGTGTCCTAGCTGCCTTTTAGGCTCTTGCAATCCAGTTTCGGGTCTCCTCAAGATATCGTTCCTGCGATGGCCTCCTCGGAGGACCCTATGTAGTCATTTCTGGACCTTTTTTAGGAGTTCTGTTTAGCTATTCTCACCCGTTTGTGTATTTCCAGCCCTCTGTTCATTATTAACTACAATATAACTGTAGAGGAATAGCAGGATGAGACCGTTACAGAGAATCAATCTAATTTTGCTGAGTGCCGTGTCTGTTGATTCACCATATTGGCTCGATGTATACATGTATTTTTATCTGTGAGATCAGAGAATATTGTTTGCTTTGGCACACAATATGTCTGCTGGATCAATAATCAGAAGCCGTTTGCATCTAATCAGGGTCACGGTACTCCGTAGCCAAATCCAGGAAGTACAAACAAGACACCCAGACGGCAGTACCATGGCAGATTACAGTTAGATTCATGTGGAGATTGCCCCCTATAGGAAACCCATAACGATGCTGTCTATCCATACTGAATTTCACGTGGGCATATTCAGACGGGATTTGAGCTCTTGGCGATCAGTGCCGCCAAACCTCAGTGCTGACATGCCTCAATCTCACCACGGCGAATACTTACACTTTACAGCTACATCACCTGTCAGGAGAACCTTGACAAAAGGAAAGGGATGTCGACATCACCCCTCAAACATGTGTTGCTCGAAATAACAGAGGAGGATTGTACATTGCGTTGGACTGGAACATCAGTGAAAGGGAGCCCAGGCCCAAGTTGTTAACTCGTCAGGCTAATGGTGAGTGACACCAGCTTATGGGAGCTGATCTCAAAACGCGGAGAAATAACAAACATCCTGGTCTGTTAAATCATTCCAAGACCGTGAGGGAAGGAGGAAAGATTAGATTGGCAGCAATGGTCCCTATCCGGCTGCAGCCCTGAAGGTTCCAGAAATTAACAGGTGAGGTGATAATTACGAATTATCACCCGGACATCTGTCCTGTCGATCTCTTCCTGGAGCTGTCCAGCCCGTCACAGTTAAATTGTGGTGTACCATTTGAGGCTGGTGCTCAGATGAAATGGGCTCTCTCTGTACAGTCAGAACAGCGGGAGGTCCAGGTTTAAGATGAGTGGAGAAGACTGGCATAACGTGGAGAATCCTGGAATGGCATCTGAGCCTGAAGGCCTTTAAAAAACATAGACACCGCATCGCCACTTGACCCATCCTGTGTCCCCCCCGTCAGAAAATATGGACATACGGGGTGACGGAGGGAATCATTCGAACATGACTAGCCATGAACCCCGCCCTCCAATGTGTTTTCTGAATGTAACCTGCAAGGGGTGGTCTTTTAAACATGTGTGAGACTCCCGCCTTCCAACTTCGACGTGCCAGGCAGAAAGCAACATTAGGTTTGTCATTTGAGGTGTCAAAATTTGATTTAGCACGTTAAATTTGGAGCAAGATCCTCGCGTGCACTCTCCTCAGATATGCTATGTCGTTCCATGGTGTGGAGTTCCCTCCAGCTGAGTGCAATCGGATTAAAGACGCTAATGCTGAGATGTTCCGACTGCACCAAGGGGGGAGGCTGAGCTCACACACCTGTCTGCTTATTTAAAACCGCATTCCTGGGTCAGGTGATGCAGCATGAAAATGCCACTTAAGTTGCATTATAACAAAAGTTTTGCAGGGACATACTATTATTTTCAAAGGGGTTTCTCTGGAATATCAGTTTATGTTATAGCAGTTGTTAGCCTTCCTAAAGAGCACATTTGAGGTTTTTTTTTTTTTAGTAATGTCATGATTTAGGCATTAAAAGTGTTATTTTTGGGCCATAAGAGTAATACACATTGCAACTCCCTGCTTAATATTTGTGGTACAAAATAATGCAGATGTTTACCACCTGAAGTTTGTATTTTGATCACTTTATACTGGATTTAGGGATTATGCTAGCCAACCTCCAGTAACTGCTCAGCAGTAAGTACATTGACCGGTCACCAGAGTAGATTTATGGCGTAGCCAGCACAAATACCCTGGTCCTCCCATCTGGAGCTGAACTCCACCTGGGTTCCTGCTGGAGGCTTTCTTGTCATTATGTCTGAATATAGATGTAATGGCAGCGGGAAATACAGGATGTTTTTCCTTTGTTGTATTAACACGTTAAGAAACCAAGTACAAGTTGACTTTTAAGGTTTTATTACAAAACTGAGGAAAAATGTACATCCCAGGAATCACTGTACAGTACATTTTTAGGTCAATGCTATTTCAACCACATCACTGTTGACTTTAGTATCACAGGAAGGCATGAGGTTAGGACGTTTCGTCTCTATATCTGGCTGAAGGGTGTGTAAACATTGAAAAGGCATTCCAACGGAGAGCAAAAACAGAACATTACAATTTTTTATGAATTCCAATTCCAAAATAATCCTGTTTATTAAAGAAACTTTGATTCTCTGAACGTACAGAACATTGACATTTACGTTATTACACAGAAAATGCAGTTTTTAGGACTTGATGGTAAGGATAAAAATGATCCGTTAAAAGAATCAACTGAAAAATATGGGTTTTCTTGAATATACACTAAAGATCCACACATGTCATTTTGTTTCAAATCACAAAAGTCTTGTCTTGGACTTAAACATTTTTACATAAAATGCCAATTCTTTAAACAGGAAAGGCTTTAAAAGTAACGGCAATAACAAATGAATATTTTCAATATGACAATTATTGCCTTGATGGTGAAAATGTGTTGCATAGAGATTAACCATCACAAAAACATCTAGAAGCCTCCACTGGTCAGGGCAGTTGCTGTAGATCCTAATACACCACACAGACACATGCACACACAAATGATTCGATGTAGGCCCCTTGTGTAAGTTTCAGATAGACTAAATGAGTACAGTTCACACGTGGATGTTCGGAACCGCTCGACAGAATTAGTAGCAGTCACTAATGGTTACTTGTTGTTCCGAACGTCCTTCGGTGTACCAGGAGTTGACTTTGTTTATTTAAAAAGGCCTCATGTCCTGCAGTTGGACGACACCTGTACCGTATAAATGGGCTTTGGCTGGAAGCAGAGGAGCGTAATGAAGATGAATAAACACCAGGTTCGGTGTGATACGAGAGTGTGTCGCAGCTTCAGATTTGCAGCCCCATAATGCCATCTCTGGCGTTCAGATTTGACACTGTGGAACCCTAGACCGTCGGTGATAAAGTGACCCATGCACCTTGCTGGCAGCCGGGCGACGGTATGAATCTTAAACGGTGATGTCATTGGATCCGTGTCATGATGATGACTTTTGATTTGGGGAGAAAAAGCTTCAGACAGCAACCAGTGGCTTAAAACTGCTGAAAAATAGCAAGGCTTTAAACAGAGTGTGACTTAACTTAAACTACCGAATTAAATGTTTGAGACGTTGTCCCTGAATATTCATATTTCATACACTGTACATTTCTTTAATTTTCTGCTTTGTTGTTTTATAGAAAACATTTCCCGCAAATCGAAACACAAAACTTATAATTACATCTGTACAGTTTGTCTGACTATCTTCTAAAGAAAAATATCTACAGTAGTAACGGCGACCGATCTATCACACCAAAGCTACACCCATGGACACTATAAAATATTTCTGATGGTTTTTTTCTGCCCATTTAATTTCAGGTGCTGGGGGTAAATTAGATGAAATACATGTGGGGGTAATTTCTTATGTTAAAATCTGTGGAGGTTCTTTATTTTTATGAACGTTTTTTGAAGCTATCACCCCACGTCTCTGCTAGTAATCGTGAACCTTCTGCATTCTGAATGGTGATATAATCAGCAAACAGACGTGCGTAAGCAGCACGTTTCGCTCTCTTCTTTTTACTTTTCAAAATGACCGTCTTATTCTCTTAACCTTTCCCCTCAGTTCAACAGCAGTCGAGGAAACACTTTAGGCCTTAGAAGTAATGAGGTAAACATCTTCTAAAGTCAATTTAGAGAGACAAAACCCAGGAATGACTGTTTTCCTCTTCTTAGCTAAGAAACCTCTTCAATCTTTGAGCTATTTCTTAAGTCGGTGTAAGTTTTTGCCTTCTATCTGCAGAATTCTACACCACATGTATAGATGTGGATGATTCAAATTTACGGAAGCTAGTTTTTTTCAGGAAATGTACTTGTTCAGAAGCTTTCTTCTGTCTCACTTAAGGTTTTGAGTCTTTAAACACAGTGATTATAACCCTTATCTTCTGACATCTCGAACACCAACATTTAAAAACCAAATTCAGCATAACGTGTTTGTCGATATTGGGAACCCAGTGCTGTGGTGGGCAGATTAGTTCATACAAAGGCTATTCAAAATTGTTGTTCATGTACTTATGCAATATTAAAAGATGCTTTTGTACGGTCTGAATTTTTTAATGGTTTTAAGAGTCATGTTAAATTGACTAAGATCAAATTGAATTAGAATTCAATTCAATATATAGTTTAATTTTCAAAATAGCATTTCTGTTTTCTTTAGGTAAAAATAAATGTGTATTGTGGCTGCAATCCCTTCAGTCAGAAGTTTTAATAAATTTAGAGTACTCTTATTATACGATTTCTTTTTGCAATAATATCTTATGGAATTACATTTCTATTAAAACAAATTATTAAAGTAAGCTTTATTCAATGTGAATTTCAAAGGTTATGCATTTTAAAATAGGGCTTCTACATGAAAAAATGTATTACCTAAAACAAAATCACTACAATATTAAATGTTTTCCTCACTAACAGTCACTTACCAAAGAGGAGATGGAGTCCACTGTCAGTGCTTGAAATACTACTGACACGTTTTTGTGTGTTAAAAAGCATGAATAATTAATGTCATTGTCATCATGAGTTGTTAAAAATATAGTTATAAATAAATCATGTTTATGCCCCGAGTCACTGAGATGACACGAAAAAAAAAAAGAAATAAAGATAGATAAGAAGAATTGAACTTAATAGGCAGTTTCAGCTGCTGTGATTTTGGGCAAAGTTATGCATGGATGGGGACCACAGGCTATGCAAACATGGGGGAGGCGCCCCCCCCTTCCCAGAAGAGGAGAGAAATAGCAGTCTTTCTGTCTTCGTTTCATTACTCTTCACTTGTTAACACACTCACCAACTCCTCACGGAACCAGTTTCTGAGATTTCCACCTCAGCTCAGCAAAAGAGTCTCTTAACAGCAGAGGTGTTGCAACTTCCTTGACAGCCTGAAACAAAATGGCCACTCCCTCTGGACTGGCTCGAAAGGCGGGGTCTGCAGTGCCGACGATGAGAGGGCATGGCCAATTAGTGTCCTGCAATATGATTTTTATGGTCATCGAAGCCCAGAAACTGCATGGGGTATGAGTTACTTATAGAAAACTTAAAATGAATTTATCAGACTTTTTAAAAAAGTTAGAAGAGGCCCAGGTTGCGGAAGGAGGAGGAGCAGCCAATAGGTCAATATCTGGACAATACTGAGTATCGGCAACATTTTGTATAGAGTTTTGCTTCAATAGTGGTAGTAGTAAGAGAGGCCTAATGGAAATCTTCGGGGGGTTTTTGTTAAACATTAACCTTTTTTTTTTACTGAGGACACATCAGACGTCTGAACCCAGCCTGTTCTGGTCAAGATGAAATTCTTTACAAAATACATATGACAGCATAAACATTTACAGTAGCATTACTGTCGAATGAAGGCCATCACTTTGAAAAGGAACAGCAAACACAAACAGGCAGACAACTTGTTTCAGCGACCATGTGCAGCACTGGTATATGACAAACGAAGCGGAAAGCATAACTCTAAAAAAGTGAGCGTTGTGCATAGTTTCTTAATGAATCATGTATCCTTTCTTCTAATGTTTGTCTGCAGAGTGAACAAGTGGTGCAGTAATATACAACTCACACTAGATAACTGCACAGAGATCACTTTTGCACTTCCGTCGTCATCTCCAAATATGAATATTTTCTTTCTTTTTTTTTGTGTTTGTGTTGAAATCTCCTCTACCACATTAACCGCACATATTGATTCTAGCTCAGTCCCAGTGTTGAGTCCATGTACATTGAGTAGAACATTCTAGCATGTTTTGGCCTGAACTCTCGCCGTCTTCTGAAATCCTGTAGCTTCTCTATGTTCATACCTCCCCGACCCACACCACTGTGTTACCTCTCTTGATGTCTGCCACCTCACAGTGTGCTCTACTCTGCTTCCCGTTTAGCACCAAGACAGACTCTGTCGACGGTGTGACCAGGAAGCGGCCAAAAGGCCCGCTGGACACCACTACCCTGTTGGCACTGTTCCAGGGCCAGGAGCTGGAAGGGATGGGTGCTTTGATATTCTTTAGAACCTCTCTCTTCCCTGTGGACAGGTCAGAGAGGAACAGGTCCGTGCCTGACCGGGAGCTAGCAAAGATGGTGTACTGGTTGGCCTCTGTGAAAGAGGGTTGGAAGGCCAGGTCGGAGACGTTCAGGATGGCCTCAAACTTGTGACTTAGCCGCAGCTCCCCCTGGAAGGTGACACTCTGCACCCAGACCCTTCCGTGTAGGTGGTCTGGCGTGACCACGTAGCGGCCGTCTGCCGACACGTAGGGCTTGCCTGTGATGTCGTGGTTGTGCCCAATGACCGAATCGGTGACACCATCAACGATGAGTTGGGGTAGGAGCGAGGAGGAGTTCTTGCCTTGGCACTCAATGAAGTAATAGCCACTCAGGTGTGTGTAGGCCATACTGAGAGGCACACAGTTGTAGTTCTTCAGGCTGATGGTCTTGATGCGGTGCAAAGACTCCAGGTCAATTTTGTGCACGGCCGTTTCCGACTTGAGGAAGATGAAGCCAAACCTTGGTATAAAAATTTCAAATTTGTACCATTTCTGTAGTACTGTCACCTTATTTCCAGCTTCACTGCTTATAGTTTCATAGCAGAAACTGATAAGAACTTTTGTAGACCAGAAATTGCTCTTTGAGCAGAGAAGTGCACTGGCTGACGTTTGGAGGCAACTGGAAACGCATACCTTACATGAGTGATGATGAGGTTGGTAGGGGGGATGAAGAAGTCATCCACTCTTTGGAACTGGGTACGGACGGCGTGATGCTCCTCTCCGATACTTGCTTGGGATACAACCTGCGGTAGGGGGAGCATCATGAGAAAGAGGAAGAGTACAAAGTCTCAGCCTGAGCCACACATTTTATGGTGGAAACAAGATGGCGTCTGTCACCTTGTGAACAAGTAGTGTTAGCTCTGGGGCTTAGGTGTTTGTGCTCGTGCCGGAAAGTTTCAGGTTCAAATCTCACAGCCAGCAAAAGTGTTTATATCATTATTGGGTTGTTAATCCCAAAACTGATTTGGTGAATGTCGTTTTGGAAAAAGGCATCCGCTAAAAGTGAAGTAAAGAACACATTCTGATTTTGCTTTAGCTGAGTCCCCCCCGAGTTCCACCTCTGACCTTCAACACAAACTGAAGTTAACATCAATCGACAGGTTATTTCAAGAGCCAGCTTCAGTTAACCTAAAAATGGAATTTAGGCTGACTCACTGTCTGGATTAAAATGATCTTGTTGGCTCTAAACCTTGCATAGTGAGTGCATTTCAAATTACAATCAATCGAGGAAGTGCCAGTCTTTAATATACTGCTCATAAAAGTGAAATGAAAATAGGGAGGGGGAGATTAATTTAAACAGAACCCTAAGAGAGGTACAGGTCTTCCACCTTCTGGAAAGAGCATCCAGAAGAAAAATCAAATTAGATTATCTTTAGATGTATTCATATTTTTGCATGTTTAAAAAGGCTTTCTTATATTAGCCTTTATATATAACTGTCACTTAAAATTAGACACTGAAATTGACAGTTGATGAATAAAGGTTTAATCAAGGAATTTACAAAATGTTTCGTACCATTGGATTACATAACCGGCACGATTCAAGCCGCACGATATTTATGATTTATCAGAGGAGGTCTTGTCTTATCTCGACTCTAAGGGTGACATTAGTACCATGTTATGATAGGTGCCATTCAAACAGAAATGAGTGAATTCCTACACATCTAACATTAACCTTAAATGGTATTCCAGTCTGATGTGAACAAATTGCCGCAGTCAGACCAAGCCTGGACTGAAATGGACATACAGCATTGAGAAGCACAATGTACAGTGTATTTGTTTAGGTGTGCATTAATAATGAGAATGATGGCTGTGTGATTCACTCATGTTTTTACCTGTTAAATTATGATATTATGCAGTGACCCTTTGTGGCCTTAGAAATACACATTAAAAACAACTGGAAAACGATATGTTAACTTCATCCGTCCATCCATCCATCCATCCATCCATCCAGATTGTCCAGTTACAGCATCATAGTGCTTTATATACATATAATGCTGTTTTTTTCGTGTTAAACTGTGGCAAAAAACGCAGTTTAGATGCTGCCTCCTGGCATGATGTCACGTTTGCCAGGCTGCACCCTGTTTCACCTCACCGGAGGCTGGCAGCTGTGCATCGCCATGCTGTCACTAACCCCGTCAGCTCAGCTGCTATGGTATAATCACTGTCAGCCTTACATGCCAAAGGCTTTGTCTGGATGAGTGAGACACAGCTCCGCACCACTCCCTGGGGGAGTTCTTCCACAAAGGCTTCTTATTCACACAGCCTGACTATCAGAAATGAATACCTTCATTAATTAGAACTTGAGTGCGGTTCAAGGATGCAGGATGTATTACAAATGAGTGATTCATTCCGCTCACCCAGAAAGTTTGGATATTTAAAGCAGTTATAAAACCAGCTGCCATATATTAAACAAGTGCCATTGCAGGGTGACTCAGTGGGTAAAACTGTGGAGTCACACCTTCAGGGGTGTGGGTTTGATTCCTACCCCCAGCTCTGCAAGTTCATCCTGGGTTTGTGGGACTTTCCTTCATTCCCCCAGGCTTCTCATTGCAGTCCAGAAACATGCACTTGAATAAACTGGCATCTCTCAATTGCCCTGAATGTGGGTGTGTGTGCCCTACGATGGACTAGCATCCAATCCAGAGTATCTTAGGTCTTGTGTGCTTTGATAGACTGGCATCCCACCCAGGGTGTCTCAGATCTTGTGCCATTTGCTTTCTGGGAAAGACTCCAGGCTCACAGTGGCCCAATACAAGAGTTATGGGTCGCCATATTACTCCTTCAACTGCAGCTGATATCGTTAACAGACTTCCCCAGACATTCTCCCAGTTTGTTAAGCCTACAAATGAATTTGAGCTTGAACAAGTATCAATTAACATTGATTACTCACTTCGCAGCAGTCTTGAC
>JAACJT020000040.1:2328493-2354014 GCA_009936485.2 Gymnarchus niloticus | reverse complement strand
TATCCCAGAAGTTTAATTGACTTGATGCTATACTCTGATTAAAAAGTGTTCCTTTAATTTTTTTGAGCAGTGTATTTAAGGTTACAATTAAAATTACTTGCACCAGTGTAACATTTTGTATTTTTAGTCTTGAGTAATAGCAAAGGTAATAAAAATTTACTTAAACAAACAATTCAACGAAAAATCAAATAAAACATACTTTTAGTAATCCCTAAGGACTGGCCAGGTTTTGGGTGCCGCCTTTTTCCTTGTTAATCTTAGTTTAACGGACTTTGCCCTGATTGCCTCATCTGAATCACCTGGTGCCTATGTTACATAAGCCTAGCCTTCATGCTTGTTGGTGTTGAGTGTCTTTGTTCACTTGGTTTGTTCTGGTCATTCAGTGTGCTAGCTTAGAATTGTAAGGGGCATTACCAGTTCTGAATTTAATTCCTAGTCTTGTTCCTAGTTCCCAAACTGGTAATGCCATGGTCATATTTGTATGTTTTAGTCTAGTCTTGTCTTCTGTGGTTTATCTTTGCGTTCGTTCCCTTGTGTTCGGCGCAGAGCCTTGCATTTATTCCTTTGGCTGTCGGTAAACCCCATATGCACTTAGGCTTGTATCCTCACCATCCTTGGCTCATGGCCCTAGGACCCAAGACTACAAGGGCCTATGACATTTACACTTTTTAAATTCCTCTTAGGTTAAAAAGAAAATGGTAGCACAAAACATTACACTTTTGCCCTGGTTTCTAAATTAGTTGTGCTATAATTAAGCTGTTAATTGTTTTATCGTGATCGTTCCACCAATTTTAATCACATATTGTAATATTGATGATTTCTGTTTTTCCCTACATAAGCTACATGTATATTCATAACGTTTAAATTATAAACTGTTGGATAACAGTATCTAACAGTGTAATTGTTGTACACTTTTGTCGAGAGCATTAACTAGTAGCTAGTCTGATGCAAAAAGTGGCATCTTTTAACTCACCTCGCCACCTGTATAAAACTTAGATTTTAATTGTTACTTTTCTGTAGTCTTCCCTTGCTTTTGATTTAATGAAATTGAGATTTATTGAATATTTTATTGAGCTTTTTAAAGAAAAAAAAGTGATATTTCACTGCCCATGCAAAATGGCTTCTCTAGCTGAGTTAAATTATCAGTGCTTGAGTCAATTATTTGTATTCCAAATGATAATGACATTATCAAGTCATTTATTTGTGGTCTGAACCATATGCCCCACAGTCTATTATTACATAGTTTTCCCAAGAGCAATTCATATCCTTTAAATAATTATTCACTGCCATCAAGCCCAAATGAGGTGCCTAGGATGTGTACAGCTTTTCTGACGACCTCAAGCCGATGTGTGTCATCTTTCAAAGCTGTTAGAGGAAGTTCTCCAACCCAAAAAACAGGCTGAAATGAGATTAAAATCTGCTTGTTTGAAGGAGGCTTTTTCATACCTCTCCTTTGTGAGACTCAGTGTGTCTCACTGGAGCAAGAAAGTGTAAGCACATTACATTCACGGAACGGGGAGAATCTGACAAGTGCCGACCCAAATTCCCTGGTTAATAAGACGCTTGTCGTCGCAGTGTATTGAAAGGGAACTTCACAACATGTTAATGGGATTCTTCTAAACGAAAGATGTCATCTCCTAGAAGTTTTTCCTCGTTCTTCGGTAGCCCTTGGCCATGAAGGCGCAATTCTTTCTCCTGCGACGTCTTGCGAAGGCAGCTCTGTCGCGAGCTCCCCCCACCCTCACCAATCACGAATCCGCACCTGCGGTCGCTGGTCACCCGAGATTTGGCCGCATCCCTATCAGACAGACTGAATATCATGCACACTCGTGAGGATTTTTAAAGGCGTGGCCAAGCCATCCAAACCCCATTTCTCATTTTCAGAACATGCACACCTGGGTGGAGGGGGAGGGGCTTACCCACGATCCACATTGAAGCTGGCCATTCACTACCAGAGACACAGTGGTAATGTCTTTCATCAAGGAGTGCATGCAGAAGGGTCACTTTTTCCAGACCTCCCCAGTTTTTATTTCTATGAGATTCATGGAACTAGCATTCTTTGGTGTGCATCAATATCCAAGGCCTTCTTGTCCTAACATAGAAACGTAGAGAAGTTTCCTGATGATTGTGTCTTAAAAGTGTGGGCTCAACATGTAACGTATTTATTTACTGATAAAATCAATTTGACCAGGTGATACAAACTGACAAAATGAAGTATAGGAACCTTCACGTCGGTTTCTACTTTGTCTTAAATAATGGAGCAAGGCTTGCAATGGTTCAGACTGCCACTATTAACCTTATACCAAGTGTCGACATGTCCTTTCTGTCACACAACAAAAATACCATCTTTCAGTTATTACTGGCAGAGTCTCCATTTAGTCTGTATATTAATCTGATTCAGGAGGCCTGTTCAGTCCTGATACCATGCTCAAGATATTTCCAATTTTTTGATGTAACAACGAAAATCCAGTGGTCAGTGAAATGAAACACATCTTTCTGAGGAGGAAAAGCACAAACTTTTGTCACGTTTTGTAATTTTGCATGTGAAATGTGTGGTGATGGGATTACATGGAACAAAAACACAGGGGACATCATTTTAGAAAGTCACTTCCACAGAAATAAATATGCAAGACATGTAATCTCTGCTTTCCCTTTAGTTATGACTTTGGAGGATTCTTCAGTGTAGCTATGATATCAAATATTTAAAATGATGATAGTCTATGTAATTCTGGAATTATTATCAGTGCTTAGGAGATGAGTTTGCGGCTGATATCCTGACCACCTTATGGAACTGGATGTCAAATGAAACAGCAATGGCTTCTTAAGCCCTCCTCCAAGACCATGAGACTGCTTGTGGTCTTTATTTGTTAGCACTGACCTGCAAAGTGGGATGATTCTTGTGCAGGTCTCCCCAGCTGAGCACCCAGACCTGGTCGTGGGACTTGTCGTAGTGGAGCTTCACTGGAACAGGGTCTGTCTCTACCACCTTGGGAAGGGGAAGCCAGGAAAGACCTCATTGACACAGCAGAACAACACAATTTATCACAGGCAGTTACCTGCTTTTGACCAAATGTCCCTTCGGCATTGGGAATCTAGTTCAAATAGGCAGAGGCTACCTAAATAATGTAACATTACTCACCTAATTAATATAACACTGTGCCACAATTGTATAAATTTGAGTTTTAAATGGCTGTTATCTGACATAGAAATAGAGGAAGAAATTTCTCTATTCAGTTGTTTTTATTAGAAATTTAACAAATGAGCCCATGGGCAAAAACAGGGTGAATACCCAGAACGATTTATGGGGTCCAGACAAGGGCAAGGGCCCTGAAACATGGTAATGGTCTAGGAGTGGAGGTCCAGGATGAGCTTTGGTGAGGGGGACCAGGAGTTCCACCCTCACCCCTGCCTTAATACCCCCTTCTCCAAAAGCCCATCGGTTGCCTCTCATTGCCGATCTTCCGAACCTGAATGGCCTGCGATCATCCTCACTTGTGATCTCTGAGCTCCAAAAAGCCCAGAAGCGAAGCCATCAGGAAATAAGCCGTGATATGAATGAACAACGGCAGAGGATACCCACTTGCACAACTTTCTGTGCCTGTGTGTCCACCACCAGCAGTCTGTTTTGAAGCGGCTGTGAGACGTAGATGTACTTGTCCCTGACGCTGATGGCGGAGGCCCACACGCACCTCGGTGGAGAGTCACCTTCTCCTTTGGGGCATATTTCTTCCTGTAGGAACAAAACAACAGGCCATTTTCAGTGCTACATCCTCTTCCCTTGCTCCAAATCAGTGTATTGTACAGATCTCTACTCGAAGCACGGATGTGCTACCTGATTTATGCTCAACTATGAATTTATATGCAAGGATCTAATACTCAAAATAATTGCTTAAAGTGTGAAACTCTGAGCTCTCAGAGAAACAGGCAGCTTGGGCTATGTAATACCTCCAGCCAACATGAGTGATGTTTTACAGTGGTTCACCGCTGAAATGGATTCTACTGAAATATTGAGTTGAGCCTCAAACTGCAAACTCACTTAGATATGGGGCCTTTACTGTTACTGGCCGCGCGGGAGCCTGCAAACAGACAGCGCTAACTAGCACAGCCAGTGTGTGGGTAGCATGGGATGGCAGGCATCGGAGCTCGTCTGCGCTTAAGGGAGTCTGTGGAGGAGGATGGCGGCAGCACTGAAGCTGGAATTCAGTGGGGGGGTCCGGAGGCGGGTTCGGTGCTAACGTCTTTTAACAGTCGATTCCCCTCAGAAGCGAAAGCAAACGAAATGTGATCCCGCCGGAAATGGAACTCACGTAGCTCGCCACGATTCTGTCCGTGCGCTTAATGTGCTTATGTGCCTCGCAGTCGCTGGGCTGGAGAATGGTGATCCCTTCGTCGGAGAAGATATAAAACATGTTTCCTACACTCAGCCCTAAATGGAAGAATAAACAAACACAACAAACAAACGGATCGCCTGTTAGGACATTGTCAAATGGCTAGAGTTTACCGCAGGCTACACCTCTCTGTCTCGAGGTTATGTGTCAAAAGATCGCAGGTACAGGTCATCAATGAATGACTCGATTCAATGAACAAACTGACAGGAAAACTGAAAATCTAAGCTTAAACATACAAAATAGAAATTAAAACTACTTTACAACTGGTGTGAGGGTATGAGGCTGCCTGTATGAGATATGTGTGAGTCTATCTCTAAGAGACAAACTATACAATGAACTGAAAATGGCTGTACTGTGACAAAGGTGTTTTCAGCTTTGCGCTAATGGACGATTAAGCGGTTAGGTGAATGTTTAAAAAACTTATGTGTGGGTATTTGGTGCGGGCAACCACCTATTGCTAGAGTCTAGTTTCTATTAGCTGAATAGCCATTCGAATGAACACACAGCGGCCTCTCTGTACATGACCAGAGTTTACACCACAAAAGCAAAAAAATGTAACACTAGAAAAAAACAGAAAACTTCATAAAAATAAAAGCTGAAAACACATTTTTGTGACAGCACTTGACCTTGAAAATACTTCATCACGTCAAGAAAATCTGGGGTGATGCAGTATGCTGATCATTTGTTTGTCTGTTTATCTATTCGTTCACCGGGCATTGTGGGTTGATGTCATGGATATGGAGATGCTAAGTAACAGGCTACTTTGGAGCAGACAGACACGGGTGATCATTAAACGGTAACGGTTTCCCCAGTACCTTCCTGCCTCCACAGTATGTTTGCGACTGCAGCATCGGAGTGCCGGTAAAAAACAAAGGGGGGGAAAAAAAACAGGCAAACAAACATGTCATTTTGAATAAATGAAAAATTAGGCTTCAAAGAGATGCACGTTTGCGTTGTCTAGTGGAGACGATGCTGCACTGTCACAAGTCAAGTGTGAACAAAAATGCATTTTTAGCTTTTATTGCATTATGCACAGCCTAATAACAAATCAAAATCACCATCGGGTGACTATTCTGAGGTCATATCTCGTTTATCAGTTTGATGTCTATTATAGCCTACATGATCTGAAACTGAAAAACGTTGGTAAACTAAACATTTCAGTCACTAGTCATTTTCCTTAGGTGTATTCAATGCTCAGTACCTCACAGACGCTCACCTATCACAACCCAGTCATTCACATTAAGACAAAGCTAGCATTCAAGTGTACTAAAGACGACAATTTGTGTGAGTTACACATTATATCTGAATTGTGTAAGTGGACCATATCCCCAGACCCCACACCTCCCACTCACTTCACGCAACCTGCCAATCAAGGGAATTACACTATAATACTCAGAAGTTGACATTTTGCTTCATAATCGCTCATTTCCTTAACTGAATTCTGAGATTCTCAAGGTATGACCAGAAACACACAAGGCAAACAAACTTAAAGTCAAACCGGTAAAGAGAAGCTCGACATTTCACTTTAGTTTGAAAAATCATCTACAGCATAGCACTTCAGAACAGAACTTCAGTAAGACTTCCTTACTGTAACTAACTGTAAATGTGAACTAAGAATGTAGACGTATAGGGTGAGCCCCACCCTCCCATACTCACGCGTCTTCCTGGCTGAATCTTCCACGAACAGCGAGGAGATGTCCTCATCCACGCCCACGTCATTCTTGGCGATGCAGGTGTAGGCCCCGGTGTCCTCGTAGCGAACGCTGCTGATGTGCAGCTCGCTGCCGTTCGCTGTCAAGAAGAACGTAGCAAAACCAGTGGCACTGCCTGTTTGCTCGGACTCCTGCACCCCGGTGCACTGGTGAGCAGGTTTATTACACTTCAAAAAACAACAAAAAAAAGTTTCAAAAAGGCTTCACCTCCCTGTAGCTTCACCATGCGACCGAGGCCACATTGCAGAGATCCGAGCCAAGGTTTCTGTGTGGCACCCCCCCCATGACCCGAGCCCTTTTGAAGTGTCGCTGTCTTGTGTACTGAACAGCGAGGCTACCTTAATTCACACAGTTGAGGTACATTACGTTCTTTTTTTTTTTTTCCTAAAAATGCTCTGGAGTGTCACATCATGGGAAGTAGAGCAGACAATGCAGACTTTCAAATCCTCTTTTCCACATGGCAGCCCCCATGATCACCTTACAGTGATCTTCACACGCATCCGTCACTCAGAGAACATGCCAGACGGCCTTTCAGGCACCTAGTCAAAACCCACACAGAGAGAACGAGCGGCTCTTTCTCACACGCTGCCGTTTTGCTTTCTCAGCCTCCTGTCTCGTGAAACGTGAGCTGACAGAAACTTCTTCGGCTTGAGGCAGGAAGAGCCGTGCTAACAGACGTTTTGTGAGAATCGTTTCGTGTGATTGCCAGGGAAAGTGGTTGCCATTACTTCAGTGGTAGGCCTACACCCTCCCCCCTTTATACAAAAGATATCTCGATTCTGCTTTGAGCCAATGATCTGTAAATTATGGTTTCCTAAAACGATTCAACATGAAGGACAGCAGATTTCTGTCCTTCATTTAAAAAGTAAAAATACACTCAACACCCAAACAGATTTTATGTAAAGCCTGAAATTAAATATATTTAAATACAATTTTTGTAGCAGATACGAACGACTACATTTCTGTACGTACAAGCTATGCCATTAATGATGAATCCAACATTGTAAAACTACGCGAATGAATTCGGGTTGCGTTCAAACGGCTTAAAAAATCACTTGAAATGCACACAAATGCGCACACGGTGACGGACACAAGACCTTCTTGTACACCTATTCTGCTGACTGAGAGGCGCAGTCAACGGCCGAAAGCGAAGGCGGTCGTCTGCGCGGCGCCAAACCGCGAGCCGCGCCAAACCGCGAGCCGCGCGCGCACCACGCTCACAACCTCCGTCGCCTTGAACTTCAAAGCCGAGGCGCGGAAACGAGTCGCGATGCCGAAGAAAGTAGGTAACGCTTGCGGATTCTTCCATGACTCCAGCAGTGATCGCCCACTGCTTCCACTACAATACCCGATAAATATTCATATATTCACAGTTGATTTTGTCAGATGCAGCTATCCTTAGAGGGAAGGAAATAAATAGCATCGCTTTTCTGTTAGCGCTATCTTGGCAGGAAAAAAAACACCTCTAATTAAATACCCAAGATGGTGCTTTTATCTGCCGCTTATCATATCTCCAGTTTCTTGTGTTGGAGAAGAGCGCTCACTGTTCAGACCCATAGGACTGGTCTACCTGAGCGTGCATGCAAAGCTCCCGCCCAGTATAATTAGTTATAAAATAATGCTTAGCTATTATTTCAGTGTGTTTGTTTCTGCTCATGTGGGCGGCTCAGTGGTTAGCACTGTGCTTCACACCTTCATGTTTGGGGTTCGACTTCCATCTCTGCCCCATGCGTGTGGAGTCTGTGTGTTCTCCGATGATCTAGGGAGTATGACGGTGTGTGGACCATGTGACAGACTGGCATGCCATCCAGGGTGTATCCCAGCCGTGTGCCCTATACTGCCTGGGATAGGCTCCAGGTCCCTCACCTGCAGCCCTGACAAGGATAAGCATCTCAAAGATGAATGTTTATTTCTGTCCACTGCATTAATGCCATTGGACAACTATACTACAAGTAACCATTCATCCATCCATTTCCCATATCTACTTTAACCTTTACTAAGATGCTTCAGCCACAAATTCTGTAGAGGATAACAGACTATTACAGCAGGTAATGACCCACGTGCAGCCCATAAACTGCCCTTTAATGAGGGTCACAGGAGGAATGTTTGCTCAAAGCTTCAACAGAAGGGTCCATCCTAGAACTTAAACTAGAAACCTTCAGGCTTTAGGCTCTTAAACAACTGTGTTCACACTGTCGCATAAGCAAATGAGAACTACCTGGAGAGACAGACTGGCTGCGTTACCTATGTGGGAAAAAGAACTGGAGACACAGACCGGCTGCCTTACCTATGAGGGAAAGCAAAAGGGAGACAGACTGGCTGTCGTACCTATGAGGGAAAGCAAAGTGGAGAGACAGACTGGCTGCCGCACCTATGAGGGAAAGCCAACTGGAGAGACAGACAGGCTGACTTACCTATGAGGGAAAACAAAAGGGAGAGAGAGACCAGCTGCCTTACCTATGAGGCAAAGCAAAAAGGAGAGACAGACCGGCTGCCTTACATATGAGGGAGAGCAAACTAGGGAGAGAGACAGGGGGTCTTACCTATAAGGGAGAGCTGCTTGGAGATTTTGGGCTGCAGGTCCATGCCGTTTTTCAGCCAAACAATACTGGGGTTTGGGATACCATCAGCATAGCAATGTAGACTAGCAGCCACACCAGGCTCCTGTGCCTGGGTTTCTGGGTACACCAGGATGACTGGGGGCACTGGGCAGAGAAACAGAGAGGGAGCTGAGGGTCAGACAGCCTCACATCACTTCTCGCCAAAACTGGCACTTGTGTACTACCGTTAAATTATACAGTCATCATTGCTATGACTGACTTTCACTGGGGCTGCAGAACTCTGTTAATTATTTAACAAATAAATTAGTGTAACTGTGTTATGAGGCGGAGACAAAAGTAAAGGATAAAATGAGACCCAAACTGTGAGCTGGGGGCAAACTATCTAATCTGCATAAATGGTTTGAAAATTTTTGCATTATTTACATATGAAAGCACTTTAAATCCAAATATTAAGGCCTGGTAATCTTGAGGTAAGATAACCTGCTTTCTGGAACAAACACATGTTCTTGACATATTTGCTCAAGGGCTTTTTTTCCCTACTGCAGCTTTAATGTTTTCAATTAGCAAAAAAAAAAAAAAAAAACCTCACAAACGAGAACAGTCTCGTCTTTTCACACCAGCTAATTTAAAATATTTCTGCAATTTGAAAATATCTGCTTGTGTTACACGTTCGTGTGTGAACAACCGAGGTGGTAGTTTCGGGTGGCTGTCGTAGATTTATTTATTTTTTTACTGTGAGCACATTGTTCCTGGAACCTCCGGCGATGGAGAAACTCCGGTGGTAATTGCACACTTCAGCCCGAAGAATTATGCAAATAATTTTGTAAAGCGTCACGTTTAGGATATCGCATGTAGACAGGCCTTCCATTCTCTTGCCTCCAGTTATTTGATGTAGTTAAACGGAGTTGGTTGGCCTCACGTCAGCATAATAGGAGTTGACTTTCCTTTTCTTGGCTTATGTCCGGCTCTAATGCAATGCTATGCTTTGCAGGACAGAGAGTTGGAAGCAAGACTATAGGCGTTCTGTAATGAATTTACCTTCACGTAAACATATTGGAAGTGAATGTCAGTTTAATTCGGAGGGCTTTCCATAAAAACGAAGAAAAATCTGAGGAAGATCACAAATTCGAGTGGAAAAGCATTTCTTTTGCATGCCCTTCCTTCTGCTACCTTAAAATGATACCAAGAAGAAAAATGACAAAGCATCTAACATAAAGGTGGAATTAAGATAAAACACGGCGAACGTTGCACAGCGAGAATGAAATGGAAAACGTACATTTTTTTTATGTTCAGTCCCAGAGTCTTCCTAGTGACTTAGTGCCCTGCTGTGACTGTAGTCAACATGGAATCACACGTGTGCCATTACTAACCATTCACCTGCAGCGCATGTATCTGGACGACGTCCTCATATCCGTAGGCGTGGCAGCTGTAGTTCCCCATGTGGATGGTTGTCACTTTGGTAATGTACAGTGAGCCGTCATCACCGAAGTCCTAATTGAAGAGGAGGGAGGGGAGGGGTGGGGGGCGGGATATCATGGGATAGCCGGCCAATGAACCAACACGCTTTCCGTTTTGACCCTGGCCGAATGGGCCGGGGGACTTGAGCCGTGACATCCAGCTCACTCAACTTGATGTATAGGAAGAGTTAAAAATAAAATGCGCATTAACGTGATTAATGAGGCCAGTTGTTGTTTTTCAGGATGCGCAATTCACCCGAGGTGGAGGGGGGAGGTTCCAGCTGGGGCTTAAAAGGATTAAGGAATGAGATTCTGCTTAAGCGTGTGAGAGGGAGATGTGTGGGCGCCGGGCACCACAGCCCCGCAGGCCTGATGTATAAATGTCCACTGGGAAGGCTGGCCTTGACTGGTTTTCCAGGCCAGTGCTCAGATATGCCTGCGTCCTGCAATTCAAGTCTTTAGTATTACCGTCGCCAAGCAAAGCTTCAATTTTCGGCTGTTTAAAGAAAGCGGCACACAGTTTAAATTACTCAGAAGGGAAGCAGTACAGTGATGTGGTGATCTACTGGTGATCTATTCCTGATCCAAGGTGAGGTAGAAACTGAGTGCAGATACACATCCAACCCTAAGCCGCTTCAGTTCTCCATGAGAGAAAATGTAAGACCTTGTGGATTCAGTGTTTCTCTGTCATCTGTCTCCATAGCATGGAAGTGTGGTTACCATGCTAGTGTGGTGTAGAGTATTGTAAGTTAGGTTAGCTTAATAAATTCTTCACCTGGGCTCAAGATGACTGATGTGTTAATTAAAGCACATTTCATTGTTTTTTTGTTTTTTTTTTAACCCCATTAACTGAACCCCTGAGGCCTTATTTCAGGGCTGAGAGCCGCAGGTTCAGACAGAGGATTTCGGCATGTCGTTTTCCACGCCTGCCATGCTGCCATCTCTCCGAGCGTGATCGAATGACGCAAACTAAACGCGTCTTTTAAAACGAGATTTAACTTCTGAGAAAACGATCACGTGTGTGTGAAATGCGACCACTCACAAAGGGCAATACTGCCGTTTGAGTGACTGTATCTGGCCCAGACAGGGCCTGAACCAAAGTACAGCAGACAATCACAGAACCTCTCTTTCAATTCTCTGCTCAAAGCTTACTGAAAGAGCCATTAATGTAACCCTAATACAAGGCTATGTTTGAGTGCCTCAGACGTGTGTCTGTGAATTCATAAGTAGTCCATTAGCGTTCATGCTGCATTAAACAAAAAACGGGTGAACCGAGGTCAGGCATTTTGTTCAAAATACAAATTTCCGAAGCCATCGCACCCTTTGTTGAACGGCAAACCAAAATCGGACTGTCTCTAAGCACCTTCTCCCGTTTATTTATGTCCACCCGCCGACATGCTTGTTTACAATGCGTATCATCCTTTATGAGGCCTCGGCTGCCCCACTCGAAAAAGCCATTCATTAACAGGCAATTAAAATGATTTTAATCTGGTGCCAGGCAAAGGCAGCTTTGCACCGTCAGCCTTACAGGTGAATGTGATGCCAGCGGGCCACAGTTCATTAACTCGGGATGATTCACGGCCAGCACGCAGACAGATTCATTAGTCGTTTCTTACGTGGGTCTGTGGTCTTCTGAAAACACTGTGGCTCCAATTATCACAATATTTGCAATTGCCATGTGTGATATGCACCTAATCAAAACCCATACATTTTATGTGTTTAGTTACTTACTGGATTTTGAAATATATCCTTTTCTTATTTATCCTGCTTTAATTTTTCTTTAACATTATACTATATCTGCATGATGCAACTTTGAATGAACTGTTACCCTGAACATTGCAGGATCAGATCAAGACAAATACATTCTGCCTTGAATAACAACAGAAAACTTAGTATGTCACGTGTATATATCTAGAGGTTTTTAGTATTATCTTTACATTTAGTGAGATCTTGTTTGCACAAACCCAAAAGTGTTGTCATAAAAAACAAAGGAATGACAAATCTCTTTATGATTATAACATTCATGAAATTGAAGTAAACTAAATGAGCGTGCCTAAGAATCAAAAGCCTGACCAGCTCTCTGGTTGGACTTGAAATGCCATTTGTTTATATAAACGTCACAGATTGCTGAAATGAGCAGTCCGTAAAGTCTGAGGTACGTGTGATGCTTCCAAATGCATTCACATCACATCTCACACTAAATACCGCTTCATGTACAGCAAGCTGGGACAGAAAACTGACTACAACTTTTGAGCAGGACCTACATTGATGTCCTCCAGGTCCAGGAAATTGAGGACGATTCCATTCCTCTTCCAAATGATTGGGGGCCTCAGTGTCCCTTGAATGGCACAGGACAGCACAGTGCTGAGGCCCACGGTAACTGTTGACACAGTCATCCTCTTATCTTCCGGAAGACTGAGCTGAATGACCTCTATGGAAACAAATAAATGCAAACATTTTCTGTTATCATTATTATTATTTCTTGCCAACTCAATCCTGTGGTGCTGAGGAAGTGAAAACATTTTCAGAAATTAATCAGATAAAACACTGCAAACAGCTTTACCAATTGTGGTACTTCACAGCTTGTTCTAACATATTTTGCCCTCTTGGGATAAGCAGGTTTGCCCCCTCTCCCCAAATTTAATTGGGATGTATTCAAAAAAAGGGCGAAAGATCTAGGGACATTGTGATTGGCTCATAACCATCATAAATGTCTGTATGACCTCAGGAGAATAAAGGTACACGTCTTTTAGAAAGAGCTCGCCTACTGGAATGAATAATGATCCTCGGCGTCTGATTGAAATTTAGAGGGGCAAGTCAAGCGTGAACTCTGTGTGAATCCTGCTCACACTCTGAAATAAATTTCATTCCAACTGTTAGTCCTTTAATTCTACGAGCCATGAAATCCCAATGAACAGGTACTTTCAGCATATTGATATTTTACGGTATGCCATAAACACTTTTGCGGTGAATTTAGGACGTAGGACATAAATAGGAAGTGAGACGCTTGTTTTTAATGAACAAACAGTATGTTGAGAAAAAGGTCTTCGTCATTGTTCATTCAACCATGTGGTTTCCTTATTATAAAACACCACGTCTAAAAACTTTTATTGGAAACATTGTTGGAAGGTGGATGGAGAATATTAGCTGCTAATTATCCTTCTGATAAGTTACAAAAGTGAACATAACATGTAAATAGTTCATATAAACAACTGAATGTCCTTTTAATAGTAGAGCCACATGTACCAAGTAGTCTGGCTGGTTAACAGATATAATAAAATGAAAGATATTTAATTTCTTTCAGCATATTTGCTTCTTAATTGCAATAAACAGCTACACTGTCTGCCTGGTATGGAGCACTATTCATTTGTACACCAGTGGTTGTGTAATAACCACATGCAGAATATATCATTTGAAAATGGAATATGTTAATAAAAATGAAAGCACAGACAGGGGATACACCTGGAGTCCCAGGCAGCAAAGGGTAGAAGCCAGGGGTACACAGTGGACGGGGTACCAGTCGATTACAGGGCACACACTCGAACCTATTCACTATGGACAGTCTAGAGATGCCGGACTGCATGTCTTTTGATTGTAGGATGAAATCAGAAGAAAGTCACATGACACAGCGATAGGATGCAAACCACATGTAGAGGGTCCAGCATTCGAACCCCCAACCCTGGAGGTATGAGCCAGCGCTGCTACCAAGTGAACTACCATGCCACTGAAATACATTTTACAGTGGAGAAAGTATTGTGAAATTATAAAAGCAATCCAAATTCCATTTCATTTCCTTACATGTTTTAATTAGCATATTCAGCTAGCCGAGTCTGACCACGTGTTAACGTCAGTATACCGTGTGTTACTACAGCCACACGTGTTCCGGTTGACCTCCGGCACTGTTTAACATGTTACTTAGATGAGCCTTGCACATTCCCAAATTAAATTCCATGAGGCAGGGATCCATAATAGAGGTGAAGTACAGAAGTCTGGGTGTTCAGTGAAGCACATTGATTTGACACGGCTTGGAGAAGGACCACATATACTAAAGCTGATCTGGCACTTAACATTCGCAGCCTGTTATTAGAATTAAAAGTACTTAGAATTCAATGGGCCCAGTTACCTCTAGAGAGCTAGAGATTGGGATGTCAGTCAGAAATCACTGTGAGTATTTGATTAAAGTGGTTCTTTCCATGTTTGCCCTTCACCACATTTCAAGTGTAGAATTCACACATTAAATAGCACATCTTGGTTTTATAGTTTGTTGACAATGTTTTGATGTTTTGTTGTTTCAAAGTTACATCACATCGGAGAAATCTAACGAGAGAACGTTGGAAATCTTTATTCACTTGTAAATTGTGGCCGTTAATTTAGAAAATCAGATCATCTCTGGAAATGTACCTGACACGTAGACTAGTTTTTAAATGAATTTGTCAGTATTCAATTCACGCCAGGCTAAATCCCTAAGAACTGAACTGAAAGGACAAGTTTTGACTTTTGATCTGCCGATTTGATCTGGTTAGGAGCTCCATAGCTTTGTCTTTCATGTACGCTTAAAGTACAAATCCTGACATGGCAATATGATTTGGACCACTTTTAAATAGTACCGGGCGGCTCTGATAGCTCCCAGTTGTTCAAAAGCAGGCTTCACACGTCGAACAGGATATGAATCCATACCGTACATTTATCGTCACTATACGTTTCAACTACTGTCGTTTTAAGTAAAAATAGCAAATTATTTTTCAGATTAACTATTCAGAGATTGCCACCATGCTGGGTATGCGAAATGGTCTTTCTTTGACTTTGGTTATGGCAGAATTCATAAGAACGAGATAGAACTTTCCATAAATGGACATTTCTTCCAAGGTTTCTCCTCGTGTCTGATGCTAATAGCATCTAATAAAGTTTTCAATGCTGTGAATCAGCTACTCAGACACTCCACATTAGGAAGGCTACAATTAGTGCTCCTCCTCTGGGAGCGTTTGGAAAGCGACCTCCCCCCCAGTCTTTGTCAGATCTCCGAGCACCAGTGCTGTCCAAGTAGATCTGAAGCGCTAAGCTCTGCACTTAGATGGGACCCTGTGGGGTGGCCCGTTGGTATTGACTCCAAAGCTAACCACTTCACTTACAACTTCTCGGGGGATCGTGGTTCCCCAGCTTTGCTAGAGGACTACATGTGTGGCTTAAGGGGAATTAGACAAGTGCAAAGCTCATGTAGGGCTTAATTGGCCATATTGTAATTTAATTTACATCTGTGCCTGTCATTGTCAGTATAGGCTATAGTTTCTTTACCTTATAAATTTCACTCAACTTGGATCATAGTGGCTTATAAGGAGATTTGGGTCTTTTTTATCAATGAATTTAAATATTCCAACAGGCTAACTAGATGGCTGAGTGGGCCTACGTTAATTTCTAGAATAGTTGTATGTGCTTTGGATGTGTATGTGGAATAATTTATGTTTTTTAAACATAGCTGCTTGCATCCATCCAGTATTTGATTTTGTGTGATGGGGGGGTGTGGCTTCAGGAAAAAGGAAGGTCATGTGACCAGGTTAAATTTGCATATTCAATTCACAATTTCATTTATGTTTACAAAAATTGTTGGTTTCTGTTGTCTTTTCAGCCAAGTAATCAAATAATGAGCCTTAGTCTTTTTCTTTAACACACAGCTAATGTCATGTTTTAATTCTTGCTGGTTCTTGGTAGATGCTTTCATATTTTAACATTCTGCTGTTTGATTACACTGCCCTGCCGCTACCCTGTATTGAATATAATCCCCATTCAATCTCCAGTCAATTAGCTGTGTGGTTCAATTAGCCATCCTCACTAGAGTGCTTCTTACAGATATCTGAACAGTAATTATGAGACAATGACGCAGGGTCATTTTGTGAGAGAAGATACCAGATATTAACAAATAAAAAATAACAGACGTCTCATAAAGTCATTAGACTCTCCTTGAAAGCATGCATAACATCAACAACTCACGATGGAGCATTTAGAAAACAGAAGGGACTGTAATGCCAATTTTCATTCCATATAGAATCATTAATTTCTCTTTGCTATTCTGGATATACTTATTATTCAGTGCATATTTTTTCTATAGGACTTAAATTTGAAGTTACTTGAACTCACTCAACTGAGAAAAAGAAATAAGCCAGGTTTGCTTGGCATTTTAGGTAGCTGGTATTTTTGTAAACGTCCTGAACACTGTCCGCAAATCCATAACAGAGATGTTGCTTTAAATGGCGTGCGCCCAGAGTAAGAAAGAGACAATTTGGCCTGAAGATCTTCCTCAGCAGTCACTTTAAACAGTCATCAATCGTTGAAAGCCACACAACAATAAATATTTTGGTAATCGGGATGTAATGCACCACAGGAATGAAATGTTCTGTCCTCTAATTTCTATGGCTTTAGCATATTTGTAAATAGGTTAGTGATTTTTCCATCGAATCAGAAAAGTCTGTGGCTTTCTTGGTGTCGTCACAGCACGTGGAAGAGAGGTAGAAATCCTGGTCCAACCGAGGTAACATACACACAAGTGAAGTATAATTTTTTTCCTCATTCGGGTTCAGGCCTGATTTGAGAGGATTCTCAAGGAGAAGCAGGGAAGACGAAATGAGCATGGAAACACAATGGGCGGAAGCCATGTTTGCGAAGGTCTCCTTAACACACTGTGGAGGAATGTCACCTTCCTGCTGAGCTCGCTGGAGCCACGGTCACCTCAAATCATGCGGAGCTGTGTACGCATGGCACCAGGGCTAGAATACGACTCAATACCAAGTCTTTCCACTGCATGCTGGGCAAAACCACACTGATGCCGACTGTTTGTCACATGGTTCTCCCTGCTGTTCAGCACTCAGATTTAATTTTATCTTTTTTAACGCTGAAAACACGTGCCACATATTGCTACATGTGAAAGTAATATAAAAGACAATACAGACTAAATTGAAGCAGAGGCCATCTTTTTAAAGTGTTGGGGCGATGCCGCGAAGGGAGCCTTCCCAGGCGTTTTGTCGCGAGCAAGAGGACGGCAAAATGTGCGGGGCGTTTGAGTGTTATTCAAATGTGGCTGCGAGGCCAAAAGGAAAAAAAGAAAAGAAGGTCTATTGAGTGTGGTAGTTCCCTCTTTCTGAACTGAAAATTGTTTTTGTCACATGCGATGTGACTGTTTTACTAGGGTGAATTGCTCCAAACTCTTCTGTACGGGCCATGAGAAACCAAGCGGAGACAGACACACACCGGCATCTATGGCCTCAGTAGCTTGTCACGGCGTTTTTGGCAGTGCTTAAATGCCCAGAAAAGTCATTTAAAAACCGTTCCATGACTGCTTTGTTTTATGGTATGTAGTATATAGTAGACCGATACGTTTCAGCACAAATGGGTATTATTGTCCTCAGCTCTGTGTGTATGGAGTTGACATGTTGTCTTGTATTTCCTGTTTCCTGTGTTTCTGTTTTCTCCCTGTACTAAAGGGTCCTCCCACTGTCTGAAATGATGTGTCAGGCAAAAAGTGGCATCTCGAAATTGCTCTTAGTCCACACTGTATGTGTACCCTGAGATGAACTGGCATCTCCTTCAGAGGGTCCTGTGACCATGTACTGGATAAGTGGTCATGAATGATGTGTGGATGGGACTATTATTTTTGGAGTCCATTTTTCCAGTTTGTACAGTCTTGTATGTCCATCCATCCAACTATCTCCCAGCTGCTTATGCGATCAAGCTCGCAGCTTGGATCCTATCCCAGTGTCCATCAGTTAGTGTGGCAGTAATTCACAAATGACAATGACTCAGGGATCCCCCTCATGAAGAGAGAGTGTCATTCATCGTCATTCCTTTGCCATCCTGCTCTGGTCGCATCTATCTGAAGGAATTCAGCACCATGGGTAGCAGGCAGTAAAGCTGGCCACACGTTTCAAAAGACGTCTGAATCAGCCGAAGCCGTAACACCGCCGATTACGTCACTGGGGACAAACAAACAATTACAATTAAAGAATTAAACAATTAAAAAGAGGATGCGAAGTCCCCCAGCGACCAGTCGTATAGGTGTGAAAATCTATAAGTGAGCTTGACTAGATTTCTTTCATACTCATTCATTCTGGATACAAAACTGTAACCGGACGAAGGTTGTGCGACCACCCACGAGTGTAGAGAGCAGGTGGTCTCAACTGAAAGAAGTGGCATATGCCTAAGTTCTGATTGTGGGGTATGTCGGGTAAAGTGATGTCTTCTCGTCTTTATCCATCTGAGGTGTATACTGCCAGCTTAACCCTGAGATGTCCCAAGCTTATCTTAGTGCTGACCGTCTTCTTTCAACACAGAGAGTTTCCTCGAAGTTCCTTCAGTAATGGCTATTACTCCAATCAGACGACACACTAGATTTGCGATGCATCGAGAGCCACGGTGTGAACTGCTGCAGGCTGCCACCCTCCCAGAGGAGAACATTAACCTGAGAGGGGGCAGAAGGGGCAGATAATACGATTAATTGCCAGCCCGAGGGTTAAAGAAATGTTTACCGAAACGAGAAAAGGTAACAGGAGTCGTATATTTAGGCTGTGTATTATTAAAAACTGACATCATCAACCTACCTCTCACAAATTCCCTTTTAATGCCCTACATGCACAGAGGTTACAATGGACGTTCAAATATTTACAGCTAAAATCACCCCACTGCTCTGCGTAAAATACCCGTTGGCAGTCAATTTGGTAATCTTATTATTAAAATCACGATTCATTCGAATCGATTCATCTTTAATTCTTTTTTTTGTAGGATCAGTGTGCGACAAACCAGAACAACTGGACTTTTTTTATTTAGGTTCAAAATCAGAACCACCCCCCCCCCAACCAGCCATATACAGGCCTATATGAGTATATTGTCAGAGTTCATTCCAAAGACACACTACACTCATCACAACCCTGTTCTAGACAAGCAGTGTGAAAGAAAGACGGATGGAACGAAACGTTTATTTTGCACAGTCACAGTTTAAAACGTTTAAAAAGCACCTGTTTAATGTCACTGTTCTATTCATAAATGCCTACCTGATTTACAATTCCTGACCAGCGTCTATTTACGGCTGAAGTGCTCCACCTATGTAAGGCGTAAAATAAATAATTTTAGCTTTTTGGATTTATTTTTATACATAGCAGGCTGCCCCACTCGAGGTAATAAAAGCCAGTGCATGGACAACATCCGTAAGTGGCTGCGATATTGATTTTGCGTGTTAGGAACCCAAACGTGACAAGCTAAGTTAGTCTGCATGGCTTTAAAGAGGGCTAAAGAGATGACATCGGATACTGCTGTCCTGCTGCGAGTGTGCATCGTGTGAGACACGAATGCATGCTCGGGATGGCATGAGGACCACATGCCAGCCAGGAATCGGACCGATTATAAAGGGGGTCGGGGGTACAAAGCGCTGCATGCAAGACCTTCAGATCACAGACACGCACTTAAACCCTTTGTAGGAGAACAGAATCAAACATTATTTTTTTTCGCTGCGATGCGAGGGAGGAACCTGAGCATACGGAGACTGCGATCAAAGCATTTATTACCACAGAAGACAACAGAGATGACACGGGGAATAAGAGAGCGCACACCGGGCCGGCTGTTCAGATTGTTTCCTGGACGAGTTGTGCGCGTTTTCCTTCTCCTATTAAATAACATATTTACCTCCGCTCACATGTACCTTGGAGTATTACATGGAAAGATAAAGTTTTAAATCCTCAGACAGCGGTGCTGGCTGTTTATCGACATAATATAGTATATTGTCTGTCTGCCGCTTACGTGGGGAAACAGCAACGCGTAAAGTCCTGAGATAAGCTTTACGGAGCCTAATTGAGTGCTGCAGGATTAATAAATATATTCCCTCCCTAGCAGTCTCGCAGATTTGTACGCAGATTAAATGCAGTCTTTTTCGGGTTGCTAATGAAACATTGTTTTTCACGGGGGTCTGCTGCCGTGTCGTTGCTTTGGCGGGATTATTTCGCCATTACGTGAAAGCGCTCGCATCGAGCAGCCTGATGGAAAGCCGTTCGGCATGATTTCGCTCTTTTGCTGCTCATAGCATCCCCACAGCTTGAACGGAGCCAGAGGGAGGGTCTGCGTTGCACAGCGCGTTTCACTGAGAAAACGTACCCAAAAAGGTGCAACAGGGGCAGATTAAATGTCAAGAAATGCTGCCCCACTGAACTATTCTCAATCACTGAGGGCTCAGCCTGAAAATGATGGATAACGTATGCAATCTCACAAGACATCTGAAGTGAAACACACCAGAAATGTCTGAAAATATTTATTTGGTATTATTTATTATAGTAATTGCTAAGTTTTTCTATCTATCTATCTATCTATCTATCTATCTATGTAACATCCATTTATCCTGGTCAGGCTGGCAGGGTAATTTTAACACTTATGAGGTCTGTTTGTCTTTCCACCAACTTAAGCCGCTTGTCAGTAAAACTCATCCATAACAATCATAGAGTGAGGAAACGGGACTGTATCCATACTCAGATGCAGTTTGTCCCACTCCCAAGTCCAGGCCACATTCAAACCAATAGCGGTGCCAGGTGGGATGCCCCCAGGTGCCAGTCTGACAGAGGTGCTGGCCTGGGTAAGATCATGTGATCGCCAACCATACGTTCCAGCCGCTCAGCATGGAGGGGAGATTGAGGTGTGAGACAGAGACCACCGCGGCAGGCAGTCTAACATAACGGAAGAATGTTAACCTCCACTTGGAAAGCGGCCATCTGGACAGCACACGAGGGGACTTTTCCCCTCGGAAAACAGAGGGCCTATGAGTTAGCGATTCAATCTTCCTTTCCTTGCGGTTTTCTTGACAAGGTTAACATAAGTGTAATCAAACAAACATCACCCTTTGTAAGCATAATTAATAATGCAAAACTCATAAATTGTGATGACAAAATATTGCTAAAAACCACTTATGCTGAATGACAGAGTTCTTGCCACCCATTAACAAGCAAATATAAAGTAATATGCAATTATAAGCTATTTTGGCATAACTTTATAAAACGATTTTAGCGGTTGTTAGACATGGTTCCTTTTATCATTTTCCATATCACATATCATATTTCTAATGGTTATACAGAATATTTTTTGTTAATAGGATAATTATATTTAAATTTTAAAATTTATTTTACGAGGTTTGCAAAATATGTTTAATGAAACTTTAACATCTTTTCATAGATGCACACATGGAAAAGATGTGTATTATTTGTCATTTGCAGGGGTGTCTTCAATGTATATATAAAAGAAGCTAGACTTTTGGTAGAAACTTTCAGAGAAGTACACAAAAAATAGTTTTTGAAACCTCAGTGGATTTTTTTTTATAAAGCAGTCCTTTAGATTGAGACAGTCTTCAAGATCTCTGACCATGTTCTCAAGATGATTACCCAAAGCCCTGAAATGATATAATCAGCTGTTATTGATTTTTTTCCTTTAATTTCCTAGTTATGAGCAATGAATGTATTTTTAACATCCTTTTCTATTAGGAAAATCACTGATTTGTGTTGTGCTCCGTCTTGAAGATGTTTCTGATAAATCAATACATGCATTAATGATTATTTGAGAAGAGATACAAACCAGCACCGCACTCTGACAATACCGTGGGATATTTTTCCAGTACAACCATGTTCTTGTGAATATACACAGCCTGAGCGACCTGTCATAATAAATTCAACAGCAAAAATATCCTAGCTAGACTGGCTAATAATAGGTCAGGACTAGGTTATTACTTTCTCTCGGTTCCCGAATTTGTTTATGCAAAGAGTACACTCCTCCATATTCAAATAACTGTGTGCGTGTTCACATAGCTAGGAAAATTAAGAAAAATACAAATATCACAAGACTAAGTTATCGTTGTTTATACGTATGGCAAAATGAGCGAAATTGTGCATTCTTGAAAAAATCTCAGATGCTACCTGTACGGTTTTGCGCCGTTGTCATGGGAGCAAGTTTCGACATTTGACGGAACGATCAGTTTTGTCTACATTCCTGCCCATTACGATTCAGCCAAAACACTGTTTACAAACAGTTCGCTCGGCGAGAGAGGGAGCGGGAAAGAACGAGAGCGTGCGAACACACACACACACACACACACACACACACACACACACACACACACACACAGACAGACAGACAGACAGACAGAGTCATTTGAATATGGAGGAGTGTACTCCTTGCATAAACAAATTCGGTAACTGACAGAAATAGGTTACAAATTTACCACGTGGCTGCATGTGCCACTGCACACACTGAGGATGCTGGGCTAATGTCGCCATGCAGCTGCTGCACGTGTGCATTTTATTAAATACCTTGACTTAGCTATATGCTAATAAATGGGCCCGAAGTACAGTAATGAGTTCTTGAGGGTCTGCCCCAAATAAATAGCCCAAATAAGAGAAAGAGATTTATTTCATAGACCGCGTTAGCTTTTTAATATGATTCCAGAGGGCTTACCTAATGGACAACCCTTTTTCATCTCAAGCATTTGTAAATATTGTGTTCAAATTTTCTCAGAAAACTGAGGCCCTAAAGATTTGGCTTGGGGGGACTGGCCTAAAGTATATTAAAATAAATTCTGATCTGACTAATGCCATCTCTGTCATGGCCAGGGAACAAAGGTGCACTCTGCACACATTGATTAATGAGGCTCATCAGTACACATTTGTTCTCGTGCTGATGGGCGCAGGTACGCCATGGTGCAGGGCATTGCTTGGCTGTGCCGTCACGACCATGAGGAGCCTCTCATGTTGGTCAGCGTCTGGGCCCCACTATACTACCCTCAAAAACAATATGCCATCACACTGGTTAAGGAGGTAACAGTCGGGCGTGGGACGAGAGGGAATCGGCAGCAAAATCAGATGGAAAAGGATTACGTCATGAGCGAGAGCTCAGATGGAAAACAAAAGTAAACGGACATCGGAATTGAGGGAGATGGGAATGAAGAGAGACAAAGTGAGGGCTCCAGAGGGAAGAGGGAAAGGCTTCACTTAATTCTTGCGTTTGTCATCCTGTGGGTAACATTCATCGGCAGTCTGCCTTCACCAGCATTAATCATGCGTGAAACAAATGATGGCATATGTTTCTCACAAATCGAGCAAAGGATCAATATGCATCCGATGTTCTTTTAAGCAGTACTCCAAATCATTTCAGTCAAAGGTCTTATCATGAAGATGCCCAGTCTGCTGGAAAAATGTCCCAGCGTACTTCCCTTCATGTGCGCTCCATTGTTATTTGACCTCTTGGTTCTTCTGAAGCGGAGACTGACGGGGGTCATCCCCTCAGCTGATGCCTGAGTGCTCTGGGCCTCTGGGGCTCGACAGGTCTCTAAATAACAGTGCCTTTGATTTGGTGAACACTACATAAAATAACTAGCAGTCCCCTCAAACGGGAGGATGGAGACTGGCTTATGGGGAAAAAGTCATTTTTTACAAGTTATGAATGGATGAATTATTTTGATTTGATTGGGTGAAAAAAAGTGAACGTTCCCATCAGGGAAATAAAACCTTTAGCAGTGGTTGTAAATAAAATTAATTTCTGGTGTTTCTTAATATTTCACTATGCTGTACTGATAAACAGCTTATTGGCACCACTTGGTAATATAGCCGATGAAACATTTACCCAGAATGCCTTGTAATGTTTGTATTTTTATCACATGTTTTAGATTCATGAATCTGACCGTCTCTCGTAGATCCGTCCATTCTCTCCACCCATCACTCTACTCCACTCAGTACAAGGCACAAGGCAGGGGTACACCTTGGATAGGTAGCCAGTTCTGGTTTATGTTATAGTTAAATTTGTACAAAAACAAAATTAGTTACATAAAGTCGAATTACAATGGTGTATTAAAGCAGACTGTCTTCTTCCATGGGAAACAACATTGTCTCTGTCGAAAAATCAGGACAAAGACACACTTTGTGTTCTGGCTGATCCCAGAACAGTGTTGTGGGGGCTCCCTGGGCCAAGGGGACCCCCTCATCACGTTGGCACACTTGTTTGAAGTTGGGGGTTGAGGGAGGGTCCCATGTGGCCCCGAATCAATGGGAGCATAACAATGCATAATTTCCCACTCGAAGTGAGAGCCCGAGGCAAGATGAAAGAGGACCTAACAGCCAGAGGTCTGCGTGTGAATAATTGCATGCCGGTGTCAAAGGACCAGGAGAAAGTGATAGAAGAAACAAAGGTACAGAGTTGGGGTGGAGGTGCAGGTGTCCACCTGTCAGGTCTCCAATCCCACGTGGGTGGAAATGCATCCACATTTAATTAGCGAAATGACAGTACTGCACTGAAATGAACAAAACCATATAATCAGCCCTAACAAATAATTGTGTAATTGCTGCTTCAACCATATTATTTCAATGACAATAAAGTCTTTTTTTTTATTAATTAGGACTAAAATGTTTCACCGGTGAAATGACCCCCCCCCCCCCCCCGACCAGCTGTCTTAGCTCTTGGCCAAATTCAGAGGGAGTCCTGTATTTCTCAGGATGCTTAGCACACCTCTCACCCTCACCCATGATGCCAATCTGATAAATCTCATAACTAATTACCTTGAATCCTGCAGAACAGTAATCAGTGACACATTTGTCCTTTCAGAACACACCATGTCAGTTATGCCATTTAAATAGAACAGAGTAACGTTTAATCTAAACTCACACCCTGGCACCGTCTTCAATGACAGTGAGTGGGCAGTCCTTATAAAAATCCTTTTTTTAAAAAAATCTTATTAAAATCACTTATTACACCGGATAGGGGTCGTGCCGGTTCTGAGGTCAGATTAGAAGTGTTGCATTAAGCCAGATTTGTACGTTTTACGAAATGACAAGTCATGTTAAACTCAGTGTCACAGCACACGACAGGTAACTGCACACCTTTTCCATGCCTTATCCCTCTTTAATGTTACCATGAACTCGCCACAAGCCCTTTGACACTTCGCCCAGTCGTATTTCGGTGTCCGCCCCACTCTCCACTCTACTCTCGCATACACAGATTACGAAAATGTACTTCGAATGCCCTTAATATCCTCTGATCTGATGACATTTGATTTCATAACTCAAGCTGTCTGTGACTGCTTTTATCCGCAAAGTTGACATAAACCTTGACGGCATTTAATGAGAATTCCAGAATGTTTTATACCTGTGCGAAAACTTTTCTAATACCTATACTGTAAAAAACTATTTTTAAAACAACTTTGTCTAGTAAAAACCCTATGAAACTTAAACATTAGCATGCATGCTAAAATAGAAGTATAGTGTATGCTTGAATTAAACATAAATACATCTATATATAAGCACAGATGAGTGTGCATAGTGTGTTTTATAGAGGTGTGCAGGCTTGCGAAGCAGATGTCCGAGTCAGTAACGTGCTCTGGCCCCATTCCCGCTAGACGTGGTGA
>JAACJT020000040.1:2301344-2319794 GCA_009936485.2 Gymnarchus niloticus | reverse complement strand
ATTTGACTCAGATTATTCAGACCTAGATTATTCGGATCCAGATTATTTGACTCAGATTATTCAGACCTAGATTATTCGGATCCAGATTATTTGACTCAGATTATTCAGACCTAGATTATTCAAATCCAGATTATTCTACCAAGATAATTCAGATGCAACCACATGGTCCAGATCTGCTATATGCTACACGGACGGGCAAACTGTATGCTGTTCAGTTACATCTAGCACTGATAGCAGCTCTGTGCAGTGATTAATAACCACTACAGATCACATGACTGCGTTAGATATGCTATGACGGAAATATCACACTAATCAACCTATTCCTGAATTTGTCAGTGTTGCAACATGGGAAATATGTGCTGGCAGAATGCCCACCTGCGCCAGTTCTTGCCCACCCAGGCGCCCATCCCCGTCTGTATCCAGGTACTTAAACATGCCATCCACCAGTTCTCTCTTCTGGTCCATCCTCTTCTCCTGGACTGGCTCTCCGCTGCTCACGTTTCTGGGATGCAGGTCCAAGAGCACGCCCTTCAGCTTGTTGTAGTCTGCCATCGTACATGTGTCACCTGTGGAACAAAGGGTGATGATGACCTCCTGGCACGGGCCCTTGCCTGTGAGTGGGCTGGTACTCAGAACAGTTCTGATTCCAGGTTAGACGTTAGATGTGGCAAGGGTGAAAATACTTATGCAACCTTGCAATTCACAAGACAAATGCTAAATTTGGTTAGTTGTACATTTTCCTTTTATTGCCTGGGATTATCATACACATTCCAAACCTTACATGGCTTTAATTTACCTAATTCTGTGTTACCACAGAGTGCTGGCTCTGGCAAATAAATGGAGGGAAAAAGCGACCATGATTAATCAAGTACAGGAAGCGTTTCCTTCATACTCGAAATGACATTATGCAAAACATAAGCCCCATGCTGTGAGTCTCTTTCAGGCCAGATTTAAATTAAGAAAATCATTCTTTTGTTTATGGGACATGGCTGCGCCAGTGTTGACAAAAAGCCGTGTTTGTTTCAAAGAGGCATCAAGCGTGCAAAAATGAACACCATATTGAGACAAATAAGGCTTTGCTCCTTTTTGGTCCAGACTGTTGAGAATTCCCACCTCCAGTGAAGGAAATTTATGACCTAATTCAAAGACTCAACATCAATCATCACTAATTAATATAAAAAGATGAATCTTTATGGAGAAATATACTCCATAACCTTTATAAATCCAAGGTTTACCATGCTGGTTTTCCCAAAGCATTCTGAAGCTCTTGTAATTTTGGTCACTGCCATCTCTGTTGACGGTGGACACTCTATTACAGTATCTTCTGCGTACACCTCTAGATGTTATCTGTCACCCAAAGCTCACCATCATTTTAATCTCCATGCTTCTTGCCACAGCTGCTAAATATTCTCTATTTCCTGGAGTGGGCTCCCGTGCACTGCGCCCTTGCTCAGTGGCTCCAGTTTTACATCGAAACACCTTGGTAGAATGTAATTTTTTGCATAATTATTAGCTGTATAATTCCCTCTTAGTAGAGCCATATTTAATTTCAGCCCCGTATCAAAGATGTCTTGATCGGTTTCATATTCACGGGTACAATATTAGGCCGTTTCGTTCACCTGTTTTCCTCCCTTGTTTCTCATGCGCTAGCTGAGCAATCATTGATGAGCCTGTCATGGAAGTGTGAAGGGATTCTATTTTCCAGTCAAAACTCTGTAATGAAGCACATCTATTAAGGCAGAGCTGTACAGGAAAGGTCAGCAGTGATTCAGAACAAGTTGTCGTGACATGCCATTAATCCGAGTCCCTCAATTACCTCTTATTTTTCAAAGGTCTCATATCCTCACTCTGTGATATCTACCCTATACCCTGGTAAATAAAGCCAGTAATCATGGCGACACCTCGCCTAAATTCTTCTTCAATGAATTTCCCTGCAAAGTTGAGAACGATGCTGTAGACAGTATAGTCTATAAAACTCCAGCTTCCATCATTTTCCTGGAAGTACTTAAAGTTCACTTGAAGATTATTACATCCCTGATTGATGATGTTTTTCTATGAACCTCAAACACATTCTTCATGTATAACGCCAAGAAATCAAAGAGTGAACCATCTTTATTTTCTTTAGAAGCTAAAGCTAGCACAGCATGGTTCTTGGGCATCTTGAACGTGAGAATGCTAACTACAGATGTCCAGCTGAGGTGTGTGAACGGGAGAAGCTCATCCTACAGTCCTGACCCCAGTGTTCTGTCTACGCACCAGAGAGCAGCCTTTGATCCAGATGCAAACTCTTATGAAGTATGGGTATCATGCAGAATTAGATTCACGTGCATTGAATGTGTATACCAAAACAGATACACAACAAAGACACCAAAAACACCTATATAGGCTTATTTAAATGAACGCAAAAGATTTGCATGGGCTTTACCCTTGCATAAAGGACAACAAATGACAAAAAAAAACAAGTCACTTTAGGGATTTAAAATTTTCTCACATTTTCCCCATATTTGTGTTTCAGCTAAACCTGTTTGTTAGGTATTTTACGTTGAATTTCTCATTGTCTGCCTTTGTCTTGCATTATTTGTTGATGGGGTTGCTTTCTCTTGACGTAATCATGGAGATGAGACACTCTTCGTATCTGACCAGTGCAAGGTCCTTTAGAAAACTTTTCAGTTGACTTTCAGCTCACTGCAGCTGGGCCTTAGAGTGTCATTGTGTCTTCCAGGATTTCATGGACCGTTCCCTAGTGAAATTTTCCAGTGGCTTCCCAAATATGGCGTAGTTGCTCTGGGAGTAAATTTGGCGGGAGTCTAAGCCCAATCTCCCATGGAAGTAAAAAAAAAAATAATCAGTAAGCTTACACCCACAGACAAACGCGTACGCACACACACTCGCTCGCTCACACTCATAGGTGGCCATTGACCACTTGACAAATCAACTGTTAAACTGACAGTTTGGTTTTGTTGTTCAGACATATATTTAACGACATGCATTCTCTGCAATATGGCAGTGAGATGGCTGACATCATCTGCTGTAAGTCATCCGTTTGACACGACAAACTCCCTCAAAACATCCCATAATGCTCTTAGCTGTGCTTTGTTCATTTTTGCTGTTCACTGCACAACTTTAACTGCGGTAATGGCGCTACATCCTGGAAGATGAGCTGTTGTGATCTCTTCTCGTGTTTTCCTTTTTTTGTCCATTCACCGGTGCTTGCTGTTGCCTCTCACCACCTTCAGACGTTTTCCTATTAGTGCTGAGCAAATTGCTTTGATACCTCTGAGATGCTTTTGATTCTGAGATTGTCCATGGGTGAGTGCAACAGCTATCAAGAATACTGCTGCTTTTCCTGAAAAATAAACCCGGAGCCCTCCTGTAGGAGAGCACGGGTGCACGTGTGTATGTGTGCGTGTGTGTCTCCCTATATACTCCAGTACAGCCTGCCCCAGGCATCGCAGGGCAAAAAGACAGAGTACACCCTGCATAGGATGCCAGTTCATTGAAGGGCACCTACACAGACACACACGCTCAATTATTTGTGTGTTTCTGTAAATATAGATATGGATAGCTAAACAATAGAATGTACATAGGCCCTAGGAGAAAGAGAGCATTTCATTTCACGTGCTGAAAGAGGATTCTGCCTTACACTTTTTTCACCCATCCGTTTCCTGTAACTGCTGTATGATCGTACATACTTCCATTATATACCAAAGGAACAAATTAAGAGTTCATCAGATGTTCTCACACCTGGCAAAAACACTTCACTGGGCATGAAGCCATACGCCTGGCATTGTGGCCCGGAAACTTTGCATCGCATCCACCCCTGGGAGATCGGTGGCACTTTATGGGCAGAATTATTCTGTGGCTGCATACACACGGCACCTTTAAACAACTGCCTATCCCTCCGTAGCTTACAGCCGAGGATGCCAGGAGACTTACTGTGCTTGTCGGACCCCTCGTTGCTCTCCTGTTGTCCTGACAACCAGACCGGGTTAATGCCAGTGTGTAATCATTTCCCTCTTTACACACTATGATGAATGGCATAAGGTTTGGCGCACATTAAGCTCAGGAACCTTCTAATTTGGAATGGTCACTGATCGTTTTTATTACACGGTAATCCTCGACAGCGATGATGCAAATGTACGAAAGCTGTGCGGATGAGTCCTTCCTACGTTGCTTGAGAGAAAGATTCGGTGTTCTGTCAAGGACAGGAAGTAGAGTTAGTCTGTCAGATTGGGAGCAGCCACACAGTGCTTCCCTTTCACCGTACTTTGAAGAGTAGGAGGCACAATTCAGAGTAGGAAACAGCATATTAGACTGTAAATGACACCTCCGACTGATCAGTAACTGGTCAGAGCTCAGACAGAGCTCAATAAGTCAAGGCAGTGAGTATGATTACTCTGGGTCACAGTACAGTACATGCAAATCCATATAACACATGAGCTTCTATTCCAGGCCCGGCGTATCTAGGGAAAGGTAGACGGAAGTAATTGCACAGCCACCAGACACGCAGCTAATAGGTTAGCGACGCGAACCTGGGTGGAGATGACATTTTCAGCATCAATAATTCCCCCACACACACTGCAGTAATCTCGGTGCTTCCTCAGGCTGTTTTCTCAACTCTAAACACAGCACCCGTGTGGGAGGGGGTAAATTGCCGGGGTAGCTACTATACTAGTGGGGGGGGGGGGGGGGGCAACTCCACTCCTGACAGATACCTACTGTTAGACGTTTGTGTGGAAGCAGCGGCCTCGTACACTTGTTTACTCCCAGAGGGCATACGCGGTGCGGAACATACCACTGTACAGTAGTATAGGTAGGTCTGTGAAAGTGGGAAAAGGGCAAATGGGAGCAGCAATTTTTCGTGGGGGGGGGGATTCATTGTCTTGCAAATTTGGGCAATAGTTACCTGGGGGGGGGGGCAAATAGGGGCAAGATTAATATGGATGGGCCTTTGCCTTCCTTTAGCTATGCCACTGCTGGTATGTAAAACCACTGTTGTTGAGCTATGTCCTGTGAACGAGCCTCAGCTTACAGCCTAATACTGACACAAGGCACACAAGCAGTGAGCTCAAGCTACGAATTAAAAACTGGTGCCATGAAAGTTGGACTATCGCAGAGGACGAAAAGAACATGCGCTGGTGGAAGGAACTCGATCTAAAGAGGAACATCTCCACAAAAAACAACAGAACACACTGGCTGCACCTGCTGCCTTTGCTAAGCAGATGCTATTGTCCAAAAGTGAAGTACACGGCTTGGGGCCTCAACTGTCCCTGGAGAAGTTGGAATTAATTTAATTAAATTTACTTTACGTTTTATTTAAATGAACTTGTAATGCTATTTAATTTTTAACTGCACTAGTGAAAATGCTATTTTTTTGTTGAGTTACAACATTTCCCCCTTCTAATAACTTTCGTTCGATTCACCTCAGAGCACTTTTACCAAACACACAAGGTGGTTTGATATGAGGTTCAATCATTTTTCTTGTGTGGCCTTGACTCTCTTTTGAAGTGCAAAGTTTAATATGGAATGCTGCTTAAACCAAAACCTCCCCACAAGCAATAAACATCCCATAATACGGCGTTTCTCAATGACTGCGGAGGGTGAGCTCTGCCACGACGATGCCTCGCCCCACAAGGCATGCGTCTTCCCCAAGTTCGGAGACGGGGGCGGGATGCTCGACACGATGCTTCACCATGCTTAAGCAGAAAATCTCAAAAAAGACAACAACTGCTGGTAATGACGAGAAGCAAGACGATATTTCATATTTTCTGTATGTTTTTACTCTGTGGCATGTGTACTTGTGCCTAAATGGATGGATCAAACGTTGCATTGTCTCTTTTTCTATTGAAAGAAATGAAATGGAGCAACTTGAAGGGATATAACGGCAGGGAGAGATATGAAACCCAGTAGACATGCCACCATGGTAGAATTATAACGATCGGATGATACGACAGGCATTAATATCAGAGGCAATTCCACTGTCGAAACAGAGCAGCTCCCCGTCTTGTGAAGTGATACCAGGAAATATAATTCAATGGTTTAGTGTCTACCATCGAATGGCCTAGTGATTGCTCATTATAACTGCATCGTTCCGCTTATGATAATTACAATTATTGCTGAAGCTGAGGATTTTCACAAATCATTACGTTTGCTCCATTGAGACATGAGCACATACTAGGAGGCAGGAGGATCAACTCCAGTGAAAAATGTTGTTTATAGACGTCACAGAGTATTATGGGTACAGCAAGTTCATGATTAAACAAGCCACAGGTCTGGAACTATCAGGAAACAAGCTTTATTTAGCATTCTCTCCAGCTAATGGGGTGATACTTTTCCTAAAAGATTACATAAAAAAAAAAACAAAAAGCAAAATTGTGACTGTTCTCGCTAAAAACACGTTGAATCCACGCTATTCATTTTTGCTTCTTTTCTCACTTTGAAACACACCATCATTTTCAGGCTTGACTTTTTCGGAAAAAATTACCTACAGGACACAAACATTAAGCGTTATCTTGATACGCAGCCTCTAAAACACAATACTGTACATTGTCAGCAATTCAAGTCACTTTCCATAATAAGTGATGAAGTCAGGTTCACAAGTAAAAATTAGAAGTTCATGTTGGCCGTGTGGCACCCACGCAGCCTCACCTACAGTTCACCCTAACTCTAATTACCAGCACGGTCTGAGATGACAGCAGTATGGATGACTTTAACATCCTTCCACACGTCTCTCTCCCAGCCCCCGCTCCGCCCCGCCCACAGAGACGTCGAGGGTCATTGGGTGGCCGTGTCGAGACCCCACATCCCCCTCCCATCTCCCTCTTCTCCGCTCTTCGCCTTCACTCGGCTGTTCTTAGACCTCAGACGGTGACATCGCCGTGATTAAAGTCGGCCCCACTGCTGTGTCCGTGTTTTTGCCCCTTAAACATTACAATTTTACCCGGCTATTCTTTGATATTTGCCTTTCACCTTCAGAAATTATTGGATATCTGCTTCCCACCTTCCATGGCATATAGCTGCCTGTAATATGCTCGCTGTCGTCGCCAGGGCTGTTATTAACTAGAACACCTGCCAATGATGGCCGGCTCCCGCTGTTACCACTGCGTTTGATATTGACCCTTGAAACCAATACTCTGAGACCCAACTTTCAAGGGTGATTTTAAAACGAGCTCTCGTAAGAAATAAGCTGTAGCTTCTCCCCGCATTCACTGCCAAAACAAGACCGTCGCAGGAAACGCATTATTGAATTAAGTCTGACATTTGCTGCTTTTCTTTTCCTGGCTAACATGCAACACTGCACTCCATCTATCAAATGCATGTCGTCTCGAACTAGCGAAAATGAAGTAAATCATTTCGGCACTAATTTGGAATTTATGCATTACCCAGGCAGAACCTGTTCCATTTTAAGACTTCAGAACTTTATATGTAGAAGGTACCTGTGATCAATAGATTCCATAAAGCCAAATTATATGGATATTTCCTCCATCCATCCATCCATCCATCCATCCATCCTTCCACCAACATTTTAACTGCCCCAGCTTACTGAATCCAGGACCACGGTAAACCTAAACCCTCTCCCAGACAGCACTGGATACCCTGGGCAAAATGCTAGTTCCTCGCATGGCAGATTAATTTTTATTATCAAAAAATTAAAAGAATAAAAACAGCAATAACAGTAAAGACAATAATGAGTCGTAGGTGACTGATTCAGAACTCTGGTTCTATTCAGCCGATATCTTAGTTCAGATAGAAGTTTTCATAATATTTAAAAATGCAACTTTTCAGCTTGTTGACAACAAATATTGTGGAAAATGGCTCTATCCAAAAAAACAGGCTCGAACCCCAGCTCACCCACACAACAATCAGCCCCTGACAGCATAGGGACACCCGTCTGTGAGGCCCTTGGAAAACTTCGTTAAGCTTGCATCCGCCAACTTTCGTGTATAATGGGCACCGTGGGGACATGTTTTGGAGAACAGTTATTAGAATAGCCATCGGTGCTATGTCATCCCCTCTTAGAGCCACAGAGGCTGGGGACCCCCATATGCAAGCTTCCTAGGTCAGAGAAATCTGTGAGATCATCCCACCCAAATCTTTTCCAGAACCTCTCTCTCATTCAGTCAGTGGCTGAAGTCAGAAAGGTGGCTTGGGTGGCTGGTTTCAGTGCAAACTCTTCACTGAGTAGCAGGTAACAGACGATTCTGTGGCTGACTGACTCATTCTGGTGACTGATCTGAGAACAGAATTTGAGTGGAGTACACTGGCAGAACCTCAATTAAAATCCTAACAAATGCTTTTAATTTCCCACTACAATAACGTTTAAAGATTAAAGATGGTGATAGAGGCAAACTGAAATAGCCCCTTCGTCAAACAGAGAGGGGCAGCTGGGATAGGATTCACTTCCCTTGTTGTTTATTGTGTAGGGTGGGATGGATTTTGAATATGTTTGAATATGTTGTTTCCACTGCCATAAGTAACCTAATTTCCAATTCGGCACCATATGAAACTGAACGACTTGATTGGTAAACCTGTCTCTGTAGTGTTACATTTGAATTACATGTTATGCGGCGATCCCGTGACACAGCAGTGGAAGACTGAAGACGGATGAATAGACATAACATGCAGAAATCACTGAGTTAAGGAGGCCAGGGTGTACAACTCATTAATTCGAAGCCTCACTGGAATAGCGAAGGTGTTTCAGGTGTTGCATGGAAACGTATGATTACACTCTTGTAAAATGGGAACCTTTTGACCCCTCTCAGGGGTCCTTTGAACATCCCATAATGGATCTTTATTCAACTAGATGTGTAAAGTACATTGTAATTACCACATGAAACGGGCAGAGCATGAATCTGAGGTTTCCCACGCTCACCTGAAGTAAAACGTGTACCAATGAATAAGTACGCAATTAATAATTCATGAGCGCATATGCATTGTATGTATGATGAGATGCTGGTAAATATGAGGCTAGGAAGTATAATCATATGTAATTATCAACTATAAATGGTTTGGATTGTAGGACAGTCAAAATGTCAAGCTATTTCAGTTATATTGCGTTACGAACCATCCTGTCAACTGGTCAGCCTATTGACGATGGCGCCAAATCCATGGAGATGGGTGAATTGGATGTGAAGATGCTCTTCCTCCTACTCCTCCTCATTTGGAAACTTAAAGTCACTTCCATATCAAAATCGTCCCAAAAGCCCAGTGGTAATTTCATTTCATTTTGCTGTATTTTGGCGCTTTACTTACTTTTCAACAACGTGATTTTCATTCGCCTCGTGAGCGATGAGAAATTACAGCATGCCTGTCTCAGTCATTAAAATGCCCCATCGTGCTCAAAAACTGCATGCTGTTCTCACAAAGAAAGTAGGGATTGTTGTTCTTACTTCTCAAGGATAGATAGTCTCAGTTTGGTCTTAAAACTGTTTTCTCACGAGAAAGTTAATTTAGCCAAACACAGTTTAATGGACACACAGCTTTCTTCTCTTCTGATGCTGTATTAAGCTAATATACACCCTCCAATCTCCTGCAATAACATCATTAACAAAATACAATAGGTTTAATTGCAAATGCACTGCAATTGACGTTGAGTTTAATGGCATTTCAATTAATGAATGCCTCATTGATGATATTGTAATTTGAGTTAAATTAATCTTTGCCAACCAATGCTTTGCTATTTCGTCTACACTTTGCTTTTCAAACTGGATCTTGGGGCCTCGATTAATTCAGCTTCAGCCCTCCATGACTGTGTGTCTTCTGATCATACTGTCATTTTTCACAAGACTACAAAGTCTTATGCTGCTTATGGTGGGCTCCACAAAGCCACACGGAGCATTCCGGAAGGCCGAACTGAATTCTTTTTTTTTTTTTGCTCATTGTCAATATCGTGTTTGTTGTTAGAGTCACACACACCTTAAGCGCTACAATACTCTCCTAAATCCTGTGTGAAATCTCCTATATTATTAAGGCAGACACGACAAAGGAGAAAAGTATCGAGAGTTGTCACTTCCAGCTAGATGAATAAAATCTTTTCTTATCGAGACTTATGCTTTCAAAACTTAATTAATAGTGTCCTGAGCGGTGTTTCATATTAAACCTAATGGTGTGCAAGTCATTCCGGAACGAGGCCTTTCAGATGATCTTTCTGCCTACTGAAACGAGTGATGGCCAGATTTAGAGGCTTGAATGAGGGCACAGTAAAAAGTAACAGGATTTTCTGGGTGCTTCGACCTTCTCAAATGGGACAGACCAGGGAGTCGTCGGCAAACGTGGTTTCAGATGTTCTCGAAACTGGTGCGTGAGGCTGGGATGATGTTAAATAAAGACACGAGACAGTAGAGTCGCTGTGACTACAAATGTTGTATAAAAAACATCTGTGTGCTTAAGCCCCGTCGTATAATCTAGACTCAGTTAACATAAGAGCACATTGACCACTCAAAAAATCCTTTAATTACAGATTAAAACCCCAACCCTGATCAGGATGAGCAGTTGGATGGATGGATGGATGGATGGATATTTAAAAACAGTTTCTGTATTTCAATGTAATGTTTAAAGCCAAAATGAAAAATACAGAAAAAGGTGTTACATATTTCTAGTGCTCTCTTACAACCCACCTGTCACACGCTTATTTCTGCATGTGAACGCAACAGGGCAGGGCGGCCTGAGCTGCATCATCAGTGCTTACAGTGTCCTGGTAGCAGCTACAGGATTCAACAGGCCCTGCTGCATGCAAGAGCGGCACTGTTGCCAGGCAGCGTTCACTTCATCACATAATAAATAATACCAATTCTTTAAAATCCCTATGAACCTGCCAACAGCCCTCCATAAACCACAGATATGTGTATCCATCTAAGGACATTTCATTACTTCAACAGTTAATGTAATTAACACTCTGGGGCTCAAATGATCAAATCATAAACTGAAAAAAAAAATCAGTTCATGATAAAGAATTACAAATTTTCAAAAAGGGTTTGTCGTGGATCGTTACCCATAATATTATTTCAGGGTTTTACTGTCCGGGGGTGATATTTGTTTTGACCTGACACACAATCACACACACACACAGACACACACACACGCGCATGCACGCATTTCCCAGCAATTTCCTGGACTCAGAGCCTGGCAGAGAAATCTACCCACCAGTAAATAATTCAGATCGCAGGGAGCCTCGTCTTGACCCAGAGAGAATTTCCCAGATGCCTCTGCACCTGGTGTTGCATTCAAAATTCTGCCTCTTGTCATGCTTGCTTGCTTTAATTTACAATTGAAGTAAACAGGTTTCAATTCCACTTTGTTACGCGGTCTGCAATCAATCTTCATTTTAATTGCTGCCTGCCGCTATATGCCGGGCCATTTTTATTTTGCTCGTTAATGTTCGAGACACGCACACGCATCGAGCTGGGGTTTGTCTATGTATTGTGGTTTGCAAAACCACTCTGCGCGTGGTTGCCAACCGTGGCTTGTTTAATTATCGTTTCGGTGCAGGAATTGCACGGAGATCTGTGGGAGTGCAGGGTTCAAGAGCCATACAGCCATTGCAACATATAAAACCTTTTCATTTTGGCACAAAAATAAACAGAACGGAAACACACCTGAACTGTGTTGGTGCTGGAGTTGTTATAACAAGCCTTCAGCAATATAGTTACACAATTATCAAACACAGAGAAAGTTGGAGAAATTAGGTCTCATACTCTCAGGCCACTCTTGTTGAATCATATTCTAGTAATACAGAACATGGAAATGTTATGTACAGGACACCTTTATTATTCAGTTTCATATACCAATTACAAACCTTTACTCCTTCTATCTTTGTATCTAGTGAGGGAGTTTAGGTTGGCCTTCTCAAAGGCAGAATTGGGGTTTGAACCTAATGCATTCTCTTCCATTCCAGTTCCTTAATCACTACGCCCCTTGTAGCTGTTGATGCTTCATGTTCAAGGGCCGTCATTAAGAAATAATGCAATGTCTAACAATACCAATAAATTCTAAGTGCTATGATTAAATTTCATGTAATATTCTATGTTTTGTACATGTTTATGTATCAGTGCAGACTGTTTCACGATTCTCTTAGCAATAACATTACAGTGAAACAAAAGAGTTGCAAAATCACTTTTTTAAACATCACTCTCCCTAGATTAATGCTCCGTTCCTGACTTCCAAGAGTTAGAATAGTTTTTGGAATTTCGATATAAACATAAATTAACTGATGTAACAGTGGCAAATATGCCACATTTCTGAATTGTCATGTCTCTGGATTGAGCATTTTGAAATAAATTCTGGAGAGATTAAGCTTTTAATGAATTGGTCAAAAAAAAAAAAACTGAGTTTGAACAGAACGTTTTCAGGCCGACTCAGAGTCTGTTAAATGCATTTTTTTTCAGCATAGAAACACCAGGTTCACTATCAGGGCCCGGTAACTGCATCTTCTCAGCGAGCACCCTGTCCATCAGCCATGCTGTACAGAGACTCATCACGAGTTCTCAGACATCCTGTGACCCTGAATGAGACAGATGTCCAGTTGTCTGATGCCTTTGCTTCTTTTGATGTTACAGAGATACTTTGGTCATCTGGAGAATAATGGATCAGCTGACCACTTCAGCAAAAGAGAAAAACACTGACGGACGCTTCAAAGCCTGCAGCAAACACATACTCACAATGTACACATCTTTTGAGAATAGCACTAAAACCCATAGCAAACCAGCCTATCTGAAATCAAAAATGTTTTTTAAATTTTTTGACCAAGGGTATCCTGCACCAAGTAAATCAGCTTATGAAAAACAATTTTGTTAAAAAGCACAGCATTCAGTGAAAGGATCAAAATAAAGTATGAAAATACCAACAGATTATAAACACTTTGTTTTAATACCAAAGCAGCTAACAGTGTAACAAATGTAGAGGTCACATCAAATTGCTTCACAATAACATGCAGGCTTATAGGAATGTTAGAAGTACCACTTTAACCCTCAGTGTGACATTCTGATTATTGGTGATAATATACACGTTTTCAGATCCTCCATTGCTCTGGTGGGCTTGATAAACCAAGTTATGAAACAGCACGCTAAGAAAAATTATTTATCATTTCGGAGGTCAATTAAAATTCCCTGCACAGCGACAGGATCGGCCTCTGAGAGTAATTTTGGCTTCAGGGAAGGTAACAGAAAAGAAAGGCCCCAACAGAATTTTGAAAGTGTATTTATTTTACCTTTATGGTAATGACCTTTGTTAGAGCAGCAAAAACCCGCCGAGTTAAAAAAGTAATCAAAATCTCCTTTGTATGTGTTACAAGATTACGGGTCCATTTATGAAAAGAAAATTCTTCAAATGCTTTAGTCAGTAATCAGTGTAAAAGTCCTTGGATGGGTTCAACTTGTGACACATTTGAGTCATGTTCGAGTCAGTCCGAGAATATACGGAAGAACCAAAAAATCCTACCAACCAAGCTAGAATAATGTACCTATTATTAAAAGAGGCAAACTGATGAAAGGAAATGTGGGTGCAATTTCATATTTTTGACAAAAAAACAAAGCTACACAATTTTGGTCAAAATTCAGCATCAGTCTTCGAATTTTGTTGCTCTGCTCATTTCCATCCTAATCTAACTCCCATTTTCCTGCAAATGTCAGGATTTCAACCTCTGCCTTGTGAACAACGGTTGGCTTTAAGATAACAAGCATTATCACCATTGTCCTATTTAATACCGTAAAAGCAGATTCACTGGCATTCCCTAGAACTCCCTCTGGTCAAGTCCAATTAAATTCAAAGAAAAGAAACTTTGGCCAGCAAGGTAATTACTTGCATTAATATTACCTGATATAATCACTGCAAAGGAAATTATGCCATCACCTCACTTTGCTAGTAATTATTGGCCAAATTAATAAGAGACCACCCTAGAAATTAAAGCAAAACCAAAAATCCAGCCAAACGAGGTCTGAGGTTCAATGGTTTTACATTTCTAAGCATACACCTGCTCACAAAGGTTAATTACAGCTCCTGATTACTCTGTGTTGTGTTTGTTACACAAAACACCCGGTCCATTAAGTTCAGTTAGAAACAATTTTCTGGCACAGCAGTACACTCAGGCCAATGACCTTGTACTCTTCCATTCAAGCATCACAACCTATGTCTTTTGCTGACCGTTCTTGATTATTTCATATGCAATAGACAGCCCCACATAAGTAGTGTAAGACAAGCCAGGCGATAAGACTATGTGTTTTGTTATGGATTATGTAGGTTAGGGTTCCTGTCGCAGAGCATACACCTAGAACTGGATGCTCTGTCATTGGTGCAGCACATCCTAAGTCTCAACATCCTTTATCTTTACATCCATGGGTTCCCTTTCGCTGACATCATTCCAGCCATCTACGTCTCCGTGCCACGTGATTGCCTCTGGCGTCCTGTCCTTTGAAAGGCTTCACAATAAGTGCGGAGCAGTAAAGACATAAAGCCTTTTGTTTGCGCTGTGATTTCCACTGTCGTTCAATTTCAAAGCGTGGATGTATGCAAGCCTCATTTATATCAGATCAAGTTTCAAGTTTTACAGTCTTCCTCTCTCCAGACAGGCTTTCCAGGACATTGCATATGGACCGCAGGTGTAGACTGTGTTGAATCAAGTGCCCCCCCGCACCCCCCACCATTTTCTGAGCTATCATACTGACTGTCAGTATGACACGTCTGGCTGGGTTCTCATTACTCACCTTAGATGCCCTGTACTCTTGAACTTAGATGTTCTTTGCTCAGGAAATCATTCGACACTCACCCAACTTCCTACGTCGTGCTTATGCAAAATTAAAGCGCGGCCGCTTAATATTAGTACTAGTGTGTAACAGATGCCTGTGTAAGGCCTCTGTTGCCGACACTGACACTGGGCGGCTTGACGAACTTAAGCGTCTGCATTTATGGTAACAGAGTGCGAGTCACTGCAAAGCGCCGAGCAAGGGAAGTCTACCTTCTCCCCAACATCAAAGCGAAGCTGGACCAGGGACTCATTAAAATGCACACTTTGAGGCACACAACAGAACCTAGCAGTCAGCGGTGCTCCAGTTCCCACCAGCAGGATTCTGGTCATGTGACCAAGCCCCTACATGACGCCGTGGAGCTTCTCACAGTAGCTTATCCCCATGCCGTGTAGTAGTTAATGTCCCTACCCTGATGCTTCTATGGAGCAATTCATCAATTTGTGCTTACATTGTCCAACCAGATGTTTGAATTCAGCTTGACAGGAGTCATATAAGAAACTTTAACTCTTCACTTGCAAGAATATGTCGCAACCCTGTTATCAATTGCATTTTTACATGTGCTCACTGTTAATACTAGATAAACCCTGCTTTAATCAGCTCTAGTCTCTGTGTACTTGTGGTAGATATACCGTATGTGTACTCACTCTGTCTCCAGCTCAATAATTACCCCTTCCCCCTTTCTGTTTGGCTACTACAATGGTTAATCTGGGACTGCAATGCCATTAATGTCTCATTATGCTAAGTGACAAAGTTAGTTGGCCTCAGTCAGATGTTAAACATTCAGTTATTTGGCATGTTAGCCTCATCATCCCATTACTGGCTACCATGCCCAAACTACTGACAAGATTTGTAAACTGAAGATTAGTTTGCATGTATTAGCATGTGTGCCGGGAAAAGGTTGTTAAAAGGTTACCATCTCATCCTTCTTGGAGGTAATTGGTCTAGGAAATGAGTTTGTCCGGATTCAGCGTTTAATTGGAATTGAGCACCAGTATAATTTGGTGTGGTGTGCCATTCCTGCTGTTTGATTAAGTATGTGCACAAACCACGTGGAGAAACATTAACACACTATACGGAAAAGAAATGAATACTGACTGACACTAAAGTACTGAAAGTCTGACGAGTGAAAAGCTTTTCTATTTCATATCCTTAACCAATCTGAATTTGTATCTATTTTGAAAGAATTCTCATTAGGTTCATAAAGTGTATCACTTGATAATGAGATGTGAAATGTTTCTTTCTGATCATTTACACCTGGAACGCTGCGGTAATGAAATTATTCTGTGGTGTGATTTGGAATCAGTTATAAATTAGGGTTGCCAGCTGTTGACATTCATTTCTGACGCCCTTACTCGCTTGTAAATCTGTAATTAACATTGTTGATCCTTGTGTCTTCCTTAATTAAATCGCGGAGATCTAAGGGATGACTTTATGCAGTTATTGATAATGGCTCTCAATTAATTGTATGCTCTTGAAACATCAATCTTATTTCACTGCGAGTGCACCTGTTCGAGTAATTAACCACTCATGCACTCAGCCAGTGTACAGTGAGTCACACAATTCTTCCCCTGTCTAGACAAAGGAGGAAAAACAGTCTAAATATGATTACTATTAAGGAATGCTCATGTCATTTGAAAAAATCCGAAAGTGAGTCTTCTTGAATACACGTTATCGTCGTTTAAGATTGACTTAAGCGATCACAGTATGTGGACATCCACTGACGAATTGGCTCCCTTTCTTCGAGCCATTCTTCCCTTATAAAATAAATGCGCTGCTAGGCTGACACAATACGCATTGATATTCCCTATTTCATACATGCACCATCAGGTAAGCTGCACTAGAGCCATCTCTGTAACATCGCTCGAGAGACAAAATGACTCCAGGCAGCAGAATCATCATCGACTCACCGAAGGCTACTTCAGATTGCACCTTTGGGACCATCACTCTAGTTAGCTTGCTGAGTCCTGCAGTCATTCTGTTTTATGGGGGGGGGGGGTGTTAGTGCCAGGCATGGGCTTGGAGGAAGGAGAGAGAAAGAGTTCAGGCTCTGGAGACACATGCAGAAGTGGATCAGTTACGTCCACCCAGGGAGTAGCTGGTCCATTTCTTCCATGTGCCATAAACGTGTTCCGCAGCCCACTTTGAGCTTGGGGGGATTGGTTGGGGATGGAGGCCATCGCATGTCACTGTGCCTCCTTCCCCGCAGCCACAGTGGCATTCCGAAGGGTTTGCTCTGCAGGAGGAATGTGGCTTTCTTTTTCAAAGTGATTATAAAAGGTAAGAAGCTTCAATAAACGGTTACCTCACAAAAACATCAGCTGTTTCAATCTGATTCCAGTTTGCTGATCTCCTATACATTCGAATATTTGATTGATGAATTCAATATGCAGCATGCAAAGCATCATCTAACTGAAAAAATTATATGAACTAGCCTAATAAAAAATGTTCACAGAAACATTTTTGCAGCAATATTATAGTTTCCTTATATGAGGGAAGGGGAAAACAAACAGCAAGAATAAATATAATAAATGATTATTATAAGGTCCCAAAGGAATACTTGTTTCATTCACTTCTTTTAAAAGGTATAAGGTTAGTTAATCATCACACTAGATAACTGACACTTGTGAAACAGTAGTGTGTCAGGTTTAACAAAAATAGAGAAAATGGTTAAAATATTAGCTTCCCTTTTTTGTAGCGGTATAACTGTAGGTTGGGGTCTGGATTAGGACAGTCCCTCTTTTTAACCTGGAGTCTCTGTCTCCAGACTAGAGGGGATTAAAGACAGACCTTTTCATTGAAACACAGTTCATTGCACACTCCTCCATTAATAAATAAGCCCTTCACGACCTGATTAGGCTTTGAGAAGAAGATGCTATGGCATCTCAGCTGAAACAGTTACACGTGAAGCTGTACCGTGCACGTAGACAAACACACACACACACGTGCGCATACAGACACGGACCGTAAGGGGAGGATCGAACGAGGTCACGAGAGTTCTGTATCCCAGCATGCATCTAAGAAAATAATGAGGGCTAATAAAACACAGAAAATCACGTGTGATTTGCATTTCAAATCCCTCAGGTTCTTCTTCTTACCCAAAGGGCCTAAAATCATACTTAAACGGTCCTTTCTGGAAAAATGCTCACATTCCAAAGCTCTGCAGACCACTAGTTCGATGGGCAAACCATCACAGTCCATGTATTTATAGTGACATGTAGAAATTTTCATTTGTATTTGTGTGTAACAGAAACTGCAATCACCTTTTTAATGTGCGTTTAAGTTCTCCTATTCAATCACTTCACCATGCCGTGGCAACAGTTACTAGCTTTGTAATTACAAAGTGTTTACCAATTGAGCTCTTCATCTAGCAGAGATGTGAAATTAACTCACATTTGGAAAGGATACCATATTGCCGCTGATTGAAACTCTGTACATATTTCCGTCAAGGCCGGAGGTGAGGTGAAGTGTTTCACAGGTTAATAAAGAAAAATCCAGCTTTAATAAATCACAGCCATTTTTACACTGTCTGTCACAATCAGGACAAGAAGTGGCAGTCAGTTTTAATGTCAGGTAAATGAAGCGGCTGGGTTAAAGCCGAAAGGACGCGCAGTTGTGGATGCGCCTGGTAGCGAAGAGAAAGTCCGATGCTGCAAAGAACAGCACTGCATAGGAACCTGGAATGTATGATCTATGAATCAAGGCAAACTGGATG
>JAACJT020000040.1:2286768-2300953 GCA_009936485.2 Gymnarchus niloticus | reverse complement strand
CGCTAATGTTGGGAAAGGTTGAAGGCAAAAGGAGGAGGGGACGGCAGAAGATGAGATGGATGGACAGTGTGGTGGAGGCAATAAACATTAGTTTGGGCAGGCTCCGAGAGGCGGTGGAGGACAGGGCGGCCTGGCGTGCTGTGGTCTATGGAGTCGCGAAGAGTTGGACACGACTGCGTGACTAAACAACAACAACAAATAAGTGCACCTGCATTCTTCACTATGCATTATAAAACACATAAAACTTTGACCCACTATGTTCATTAGTCTTGTCAATTTCTTATGCTACTACCCACCATATGCCCATGTGTTATTTTTGAATAAAAACACATATAGTAGAGGCAGCCAGCCACACCTAGCTTACTGTGGCTCCGCCTCTGCCGAGTTCTGTCACCTGAATCTCATCAACCAGCTATTTAAGTTTTGGAACACAGTCATTTCGTTGTGAGATAGTGTTTCCAAACTATGCTGGCTGAGCACTGCCATCTTCATCAGTGTTCTCCACATTTGCGCTATGTGCTTAAACTTGGTTCTGGATCTCCAGTTTTACTCTTTTGGTTTTCAGATCTTTGCACTGTTTTGATTCTCAACTTTAGGTTTCAAATCCATTTTGGATTCTGGTTTAGACTGGTTTAGAAGCGTTCAAGTTTCAACCAGCAACTCCTTTGGCTGTACATTGTTGCACAAGCATTAACAAGATGGGCAAGATGAACTGGGTGGGCCAAATTGATTTATTTGTCAGGCTGAAACTTCTCCTTGTTCATTGCTTTTTGCCAAATGCTTTTACCATATCATTTATAGACACCCATTAAATCAATACATTACTACAGGAGAACTGCTCAAAACACCTCAAATGTGAACAGAGGAAGGAGGTTGTGAAGACGGTCATTTAATGGTTATGTTACTCAGACAATTAGAACCATGTTCTTCAGTAAAGAAGTTCTCTCTGTTCACTCTGTCACACTATCTTTGAAAGGCATGACCTGCAAAGAACCTTAGTGATTCTCATCCTCTAGTGATTTTTAGCCTTGACAAGGGGAACAATCAGGATAGCCCCTTTCCCACCAACATGCTGCTGATGCCCAAACCGGCTCTGCAAATTTCCATCAGAAAAAAACTCGTGCAAAAAACTGGTTCGGGAACTGGCACCCAGAACTTTCTGGTCTGGATCAAGGAACGCATGACATGATTTCCTAGTTTCTCTGCTAGGCAGCACTGCCTTCGTCATGGTTTTTTTAAACATTAAAGTTTAATCTGAATTTCTGACAATGTCTTTGAAGTGGGTAAAGATGCTGAATGAGTTGTTTTTGGATTAAGGGTGACTCAGTACCACTTTTGCCCTTTCCAATACTGATAATGACCTTAAATGCCAGCCGATACTGATGCCCATCTGATAGTCTTTTTATTTTTGCTTAAACAATTTTTAAGCCATTGGTATGCCATATGTAATATAGCCGTCTAAAAAATGCTCAAACTGTGAAACAAACACTTCTGAAAAAAGGAATAATTATGAAATGAAATGTTGGTTTGGCAACATGAAACAAGGTTTGCCCGTGTAGCATATCTTCTTATAACTTATAAATTTGGCTCCGATCGCGATGGAAACGTGGGCTTGGTTTGCAGTGGGCTCAGTTCCAGCACCGGCTGGGCACAGAAACCAACTATGTGCTGGTGCAAAAGAGGCAGATGAGGCAGAGGCAACATATTCTGTATAATAATTAACTTTTTTGTTTTTTAAAAAAAGATTTCATTTTATGGACTGACACTAACAATATAAAACAAACATACCCTGTGCGATCGTGACAAGCATATCTTAGCTAATTTGAAAACACCATGCAGGTAAAAACACCGTGGGAAAGCTTGGCAATTTGTTGAAGAAACAAACAGAAAAATCATAAATGGCATGAATTAATAAAGAAAAATAGTGGAGTATTCAGCTTCCATGGAATTAAACAAGGTTCTTATCTGAACTGGGGAGAGATGACAGGTTCTTTTGCACCCAAGACTTGCTGACTTACTTCTCCCATTCCTTGCTATTTAAAGGCTGCTCTAATAAGGATAAGAAACTGTACGACCTGATCAGAAACTGCCTATCAGATAAAGAATGTCACCCATGGGTTTTCTTTCTGATTACTGGTGATCCTCTGCCAAAGTGCTTGATCCAAAATAAGAATGCACTGTCAACCTAGCAGATGATGTTGTGGAAAAGTAGCTGGTCTTTTGACAAGTAGTGCTCCCTTTTATATGTCAGAGTAGTGTTGTACTGAAGCCAGCAGCTTTCTGCTCAGGCAGACTATGGGATGTCCTTCACTGTGAATCATTTATGGGCAGGGCAGCCATTCCCTATCCCCCCACCAAAAAAAAAAAAAGTAGTAATCATTTTAAGGAAACACATCAAGGAGACAGATGAAAACATACTGGCGCCACAAAACCTGGTGTGCCATGAAGACCAAATGGATGTACTTGGAAACGGTATAGGCTAACCAGTACAAATGTTCCACACTGAATTCAGATGTCAACAATTGTATACTGTTGATGATAGATTGACATGCAAGGCATTCAATTGGTTATTATGGTACAGCTAATAATCATTATAATATATGGCATCAAGTTTCTTGCCTGGTATATGGACCTTCCAAAGAAACACAGAGGAACTTGCGCAGACATTTTGGCACCAGAAGCAGGACATAATCCCCAGAATGGAGTTCATATATTTATACAGTGTGGCTTCTGTTTGTTTTCTAAACAATCTGTGCTTGTACCATGTGACCCCAGAGGTAATATTGTTTGCATTCATAATCTTTGGATTTTGGTTCAACAATACTTTAGTGAGGACCAGGATGGGTCCTCCAAGTTTCTGGTCACAGCTTGTTTTTCTGAGCTGATGGAATGACTTCAAAGAAACAAGAAGTTTTTTCCAACTTACAAATAAGTTGTTTTATAGTCACTAGTATAAGCTACTGCATTGCCCATTTATATTTGGTTGAGTATGTAATCATAACAAAAAAAAGGCTACTCTCTGCATTAATTGCTCAGAAAAAAGTTATTGGAGAAGGACTTTAACATTCAAAACAGGAATGATACATGTTGTACACTCTAGCAGAGTTGAAATCATCCCAAAATAATCTCAAGAATTTCATTTTACAGGATCAAGTATGGCATAAACTGAATGTTGCTCTCTGTAAATAGAACAATAACACACACACACACAAAATATTGTAAGAGCATAACCTGTCTGTGTCTGTATGCATTTCACGCCACAGCAAGTTTTAAAGGAAACTGCATCTGTAAGCAGTTTCTCTGCAGTATTTTTGAATGTCCACTTGAATGAGAAAAAAATGCAACCTTCCCACAACTCTGCAAAAGGGCAATGTTTATTGTGTATGGTAGCAATGAACTGACAAGGGAAATTTTTATCTGGGACAAGACATCTATTTCAAACAGCAAATAATTTCATACAGTTAATCCATGGGGAAGAAGTAATTTAATTAGGATGAACTTGTGGAGAACAGGTCAAAATTGGATAATATGACCTAAGTGAGATTGTCATTTTGTTGTCATGATAGATAATTTGACAACCTATGTTACCATTGAGCATTATGCCGTAAAATAATTTTGGGTTACTGTTCTGAGATATTTCTAGCATATACGATGGCTTTTATGAATATTATTTCTGAAGATCCTTTATATTCTTTTATCAACAATCATGGCTGGTTTCTTTGTATTTCTAAAGCTTTATGCCGATTTAAAATCAATATCAATAAGAAAAAGTTTCACAGATGATGCCAGAAAATCTAAATTAGCTCTACAAGGAGTCCTAAACTGATCCACTGCAGAGGACCATAACAATCTTTACGATTGTTAATGCAAATGTCTGGTGATAAACTTTTTTTTTTTAGGTGATACACGTTTCCTTTGTGACTACAAATCAAGTCACATGGAGCCAAACGAGGGTCGATCAGGTGCCACTCTGTCGTCTGTTTGATTGTCAAAATAACAACTTTAGTGATGACCCTGTAAAGAGAAAGACCCTTCGACTGGTAGCCTTACAGGATCGATTGCCACGTGCTAAACGGAAGCAACATATGGCGGCAAATATCTCCGGAGGAATGTGGTCATCAGGAACACGGAGATCACAGGAAAAACATCAGTCTCAGCAGTCGATGGAATAAATACAAACAAGCATCAAACAGATAGGCATGATAGGAGCACTGGAGCCCGGAGCACGCAAGGCTCATGTCCATCTGTCTGTCTAATTACACCAACATGAGTTACAATTGATATAATTTAAAATAAAGAAAAAAAAAAAAAGTCACAGTAACAACTTCCAACCACTCTGTGACTTGGCTGTTGATCGGACCCCAGGTGATTAAAAGATTTTGTTCTCCAGGGGCCAGGAGGGGCCCCTCCGCTGCATTCACTTAGGCTCCACAGACAGCCTTTCAACTTCCCAGACCCCTTGTGGTGCTCTGGGGCTAGCCAAGAACAGCCCTGTATCTGCGGCGTGCCCTGACAGGCCTCTTTGAAGGCGCAGTGAGATTAAAAGCTCTTTGCTTAACCTGCTCGTCGCTACCTACTAGCCGACTGGATTTAATCAAAAGAGGGTCAAGCGAAATAGCGGCCTCCCAAACGGCTTAATTATGACACTTGAGAAAAACGTTCCCAAACCAAAAAATTCCACGACAACAGGTTGAAGCTGCTGCCTGACAGTACCTTTTCAAGAGGTATGTGTATGGCCAACAGTTTCTATTAGATAGCTTAGTGATCACTCCGTCAATGTAGTCTTGGCAACAAGCATCTAAATTTACTGCGTATTTCTCACTGTGCTCATCCAGCAGCCCACACAGGTGAAGTACTACACATATCTAATGAAGCAGAACGGTGATATTATTAGTAGCAATAACTCTGCGCCTCAGTATTTTGAGCGATAGGAACTTGCTCTCCCCTTATCTGCAGCCAAAAGTGACAGAAGTAGATTTAGGTTGCAGCTGGGATTGTCTTTGTTTTCTGGATCCTGTGAGCGCACCACCCACCTGTGAGATGCAATCTGTGTGTCTGGAGCCAACAGCCAAAAAGCTTACATAAAAACTATTGATTGGAATGACTGCAGTTTGTTGCTGAATTTGGCATGAAAAAGGCATTTTCTCTTTATAGGACAACTGGCATCAATTATTCCATCTGTCTTATCTACCTATCTGTTCACTGGGAAGACTTAATGGTCAATATTGTGAAAACAATGTCAGTCCCAGCAAACTTTTAATGGTTTTTCTAATCCTTTAGGTCAAATCATGTGTATTGCTGTTATTATTATCAATATTATCAATAAGCCAAACAATTCAGTTAAATTCCAAAAACTCTCAAAATATCAAAAATGTTCCGCTAATAGTGTGCAGGTCTGCTGCTGTTTAGTGAATTAATTCAGCACCTAATGACCTAATTATTCAGTCGCTACCCTGAAAATAACTTGCTAAAGGCTATGTAATAAGTAATATAAAATCTTCTTATAACGTGCATAATTTACAAAGTCATTGATAACATATAATCAACCAAGTGGTAAAACTTAATTGATATTAAAGTCTATAATACAGTTTTGATATGGAACATTAATGTGTTGAACCCTTGGTTTGTGCTCTGACCTGAGATTTGTAGCTTTCTATTAAAAGATGGCACTTATTACAAGGCCTGACGTGCCACTGCCCATGTACCACTAACCGGAGGATTTTCTGAGCTATTACCTCACGGAGGACTCCAAGAAGAGGCTGCAAATACCATTATGTACACAACAGTAACCGCTGATAAAAGGGGGAGACATTAAACGAAGACTTTATGAGCAGAGCAGATGAAAGAGTGTTTCTGAAACAAGGGCGGTTTGGGGGGGCTAATAGTAATATTTACAAGCGTTCACAGTTCATTTCCTACTGTCCGTAATGTTATTTTGTGTCTGAGAAATAAAGCCCTTCGTTATCGGTAATTACATATGTCTTTTGTTAAAGTGTTTACCATATTTCGTTCAGCTAAAGTGTCCTCATTTTCTAAGACATTTGTTTTTATTTCACAAATACTAATTATAGACATTAATTCTTTATGCAGAAGATTGTCATTGGTAACAATCTCATGAAATCCAAGTTCCTGTCTTTATATTGTCATGAGCAATTAATCATAAGAATGAATCCTTTGAGTTGGTAAAGTAGATCCAGTCGTATTTGTCTTAAGTCCACTCAACCCTCACTCATTTCATTCAGTCGTGCTTGTAGAAGACGTCTTCTGTGTAGCTTCTCGGGATCTCGAAGGTTTACTCTGCACCCAGTGCATTGTATAGACTACCTGACAACTCTGACGTCGGACGCCTCGATAAACGGGGCGACGGTGTTCTAATTTCTATGCCGATTCCCTGCCGGTGAAGAACACGGGAAGAAAGTGTGTCAGCACGTCTCTCGTAATCAGCCAACCTGAGAATCGCTATCCCAATAGCTGCCAACATGTAAGGAAATATTACAAAGTTGGCGTAAAAAAAAAAAAAAAATCAGGAGCAGCCTGAAATTTTAAACCACTAACTTCCCTTGCTTGCACGAAGTTGCCATTCGTTAGGCTTTGTATACATGTATTGTTAATGGATATTCATAATTTTTTAGATATTGCATCAATCATTTATGTTTTCGCTAGCATTTTAGTGCATGTTGTGATGTTGAAACATAGGACATGTTTTACTATTAAGTGTGAAGGAGTAGTAAGTAATTCTGCAGGGAGGAAGATGATCTGTGTGCCAGGAAATAAAAAAAAAAACATGCTTGATGCTCATCAACTTGGATGTTTGTACTTTTTATTTCTTTATTATGATAAATACTATTATTAAATGCCCAGAAATTGTTTCTTTCATCCCCATGATAAAGTCAATCAGTATCTTCAGGAACACCTCTAACCCATCCAAGAACTGACCTCTCCTGGCATGAACTTCTCCTTCAAGTTCTTATTTATCTTTAATGCTTTTATGCTGATCCACTCGGACTTCATGGCTGACTGTAAATACCTCTTGGTAGGAAAGATGTTGCATAGCATTGCATTAATCCACTGCTAACCTGTGCGTTGTTGCTGGTGCCTTACTGGATGCTCAGTGTTGCTGCTCTTATACCTTAGGGAGCTCATCCAGCCCCCCCCCCCACGACCCTGCATATGATAAGCGGTTTGGAAAATGGATGGATGGTATTCTATGTTAAGAAAAGAGATTATCCTTGCCTCACAATCAGTAAGAGACAAAATTACACTTACAGCTAACTCTTGCTTGTAAGTGACTGTGTTGTCATGCATCAAATCAAATGTAGCAGATGGCAAAACCATTGACCTTTTGAGCAAAGCTTAACAGGCTTCACACAAATTTATATGTTGATTGAAATTGTATTTGTTCAAACTTAACCCATCAACTTGGATACTGAATCACTCGATGCAACAGTTAATGCATCACAACTGCATTTTGGTCCACATTATTAGGGCAATTGTATGATATAAATTATACCGTAAATTGTAATTAACATAAAGCACCTTTTGTCAAATGCTAATGCATTCTGAAATGCTTGAGGAATTTGGCACGTCTTTGGATGCCTTCCTTTTGAAAGCTGCTGTTCTTTTAACAAATGGGATTTGGATGGTAGACTTAGTGTTCATTGTGAATTTTGGTCCCTTTTCAAGAAGGTACACATTCTGCTTTCAGAGCTTTCTTCTGTCTGATGTCCTTCTTTCCTACCGGTCTGCTCAGCTACAGATTTGCAGGTTTTTGAAATTTAAAGCTACCTGCCGGCATCCTTCAGCTTATTCCTAAATCACCACGTCTGTTTCTAGCTCTAAATCGAGATTTTTAAACCTTATGCAGAAACAACCACCATAAAATACTGAACAGGAAGCAATTTAGATTCGCATTGCTATATCTTCTCACACCTCCTCATACAATACACCCTTTGTCTAGTTGCTATCACCTATTAAACTGTTAAATCATTTTAGCAGTTGTTTTCACCTTTGTAAATGCGTTGTTTCTTTCACACCACAATTTAAACATGAAACACCATTAACTTGCTGCTCTCATCTTTTAATCCGTTATTTCATGTTTCTCTGTTATTGTATTCTACATATCACCCTACTTTGCTGTCACTTTGTCACCTTAATTTTTATTCTTCTGTCATACTGCTGCCCTACCCAGAAATCTTCACCTCCTCGTTGCGGCCTGAAAAGACTCTTTACCCGATCGGTTGTGATGAATGTCGTACTAAATAAAATTTGACCGCAATTCAACACATGACAAGGAATTCCGGTCATAATGTGTTTATCGAGTGCATATCTTGTGAATAAGTTAAAAAAAAAATCAGATAATTGACAAAAGATATTCAGCACGCATAAACCAGCAAAATGAGTCGATGGAATGCGAGACTGAGAACTGGTGAAATTTTTCCACGTCTTGCAGATACAGTTCTCAAATTATTCCAAAATGTAAATGCATAGATTTTTGAGACAACATTTTTTTTCACAATTACATTATTCTCAGTGAAAGACACATAACCAAAACTGACATTTAGGAATTTCTTCTCATTTGAAAGAATTTATGCCCTACAGTCTAACTGCTGTAAAGTGCCAAAACGCAGTTGAACACCTGCCTAATTTGGATTAAACATGCATGACAGAAAGTGTTGAAGTTCCTTTCCCCTCTAATTTGAAATGACTCAGGGCCCTCAGGATATTCGCTGCTCCTGCATAAGCAGCCCCAGAGAAGCCCCGGGTTTCGTTTGCATTGCAGATGCAAGCAACACTAAGCAATTCTAGTTCAGGTCACGACAGACGAGCGTTTTAGCTTGTCAATGCTCAGTACTGGAATCATTACATTATGGGGAATAAAAAAATTCATAAAGCTTCTTACTCTCACATGCCATTGGTAGATAGGTCTGGTAATTAGCAGGAACTAGCAAAAAAAAATGCGAAAACAGCACAACACAAATTGACAGGCATGTTTCTGGTTCCTTCCGAACTCCAATACGTTGTTTTGTGTTCGTTTATATTGCAATTCATTCCAAAGAAAATACAAAGTGATATTTTGTGCAGTGTTTGTATTAGACTGGTCAGTCAGTCACATTACACCAAGCTTCCAAGATGGATCAGAGAGAGACTTGAGTTCTCAAAGGGTTATTTCAACTTTGACTATATTTAAATCCTTCTAAATTGGAGGGGGCAAAACCATTTTAAACTTCATGGAGCAGTTTTCATCAAAACGTATACTCAAGGTTTAATATCAAATAGTATTAAAATGAGAACTGATAGCTTCAGTATATCTGCCAAAGCTGCCCATACATACCTCCTCCCAGCATCTCTCCCATTGTCTTTGACTTGTTTTCACCAGAATATATTACAAACAGAATGCAAAATGCACATGTATATACAGAATAGTTTTATGCAATTTCACTGATAAAACAAAAAGCATAACAAGCAACAGCACACACTGCCAATCACATTATAGAAGCACGTTGCAAATCTCAGCACGGCAAATTTTTGTCTCACACCATTGGAATGTATTTTTTTTCACTTCCCCAGTCGATGCAGAAAAATACTCCCGGTGCCTCCTTTTACATCCAAATTTTGATTCACTCATATATTTCACACTTGGCCAACAGAAGCCATCTGGTTTTCAGACAAATCAGTGGTCAACTTTGAGTCAATGATGAAAATGTTGGTGATAGAACGTCTCATGTACATCTTTTACTGACTGATACACATATATGTAGCATGTGAGGGCCGTACACGTACTCGACAAACACGGTGTTGCACTGCCCAATTTGAAGAGGTTGATCAAAGGGGTTTAGACACTTGATACATTAACTGAAGACAGACCACTCAGCAATTTTATTTACAAAGTAGATCACACTCGCATTAGAAACACATTTATCTGGTTTACAATATTCCAGGCCTAGTCTATGGAGCCTGAAGTGAATGTTTTCTGTGAGTTTTGATCTGTGCATGAGTAGTTTACAAGTGGGGAAAGATTATGCTTCATGTAGGATGTCCAAAACTGGTTATGAAGGATGAGTGGATTAATTGTGCCACCATTCTCGTGTCTGTCTTACCTTTGAAGAAGCAGCTCCTGCTACGTGTGACATAGATCCTCTTTTTTTGCAGGCAGGCAGCTCGATAGACTTCACAGTGGTTTTCGTAGAACTTGCCGTCGGAGCCGCAGGCGGGCATGTACGTCGGCCGGCACGTCTCCTGACAGGCACACCTCGTCTGTCCGGTACCCTCCACAACCACGCACTGCTGGCCCCTCCGGCAGGCCCTGCTTTTGCAGGCACCCCGCTGCTCAGATACACCGTGTTGCCCTAGGAATGATGAAAGTATTCATGAAGAAATGTCAGCCTGCTAAATAGCCAGTCACCTGCTCACACGCTTCCGCTGACATTAAGCTGAAGTGTCATTTTCGCGAGACGTTTTGTTTTATCCGCTTCTTTTGGACAGCACTTAAAGCTAAACAACCTAGCCTGGTGTTCATTGCGCACTTCAAGCCAATCACTTTAACTACAGGAAGGACCGACAAATAAAATGACCGATACTAAAATGGAAAAGAACCAGACCCAGAATGAGGAAATTGTTGAAGGCCTCCTCAGTGTCATCCACTGGAATCTGTTTGCGTACCTGTCAATCCACGCCCGTCACCATCACAATGATCCTGCTCCACCGTGATTTAACGAACTTGCCCCTAAAACAGTGGCAGTATGCTGAGGTCAGCAAGAATATGACCTTTTTAATGATCTTGTTGGATGTAGAGGTGTTGAATGGATGGCGAATGGCAGAATATGGGGCCGTCTTTAAACAGTGTGTAGATCCATTTGGGTTTTAAACCCACATCCTGATCGTAAATATGTTTCCACCAGGATTTTATGAGGTATATTTCAGTCGTGCATTTTCTCACTCAGGATTTCTTTTCAATGTCAATCTCCATGTACTATCTACTCAAGGATTATATTTCTAAAAAAAAAAAATGATAAACTTGAAGAATTTTTTGTTAACTTTGGCAGTGTTATTTAAAAACATTTTTTCCTTTAAGCTCAGTCCTAATAAATGCATGCAGTTTCATCGTCTAGGTGAGTTTCAAGGAAACAGTTTAATTAGACAGATGAGATTTCCGTAACAACACAGCCGTTCCACAGGCCCAGAAGGCTGACCTGGCTCAGCGGTATTGACCATGTTTCTGTAACGCCAAATGGGAAGCAAACAGGTACATCCCCATAGAGAGAATACACAGCACCTCCATCCAGTCAGCTAATTGTTCTGTGTGTCCCAGGAACCCGTCAATGGGAATTCAAAAATGATTGGCTCCCTAGTGACCTTGCTATGAGTTTCAAGGTCAGAGAAGATTATTGGAGCATCTGTATTCTCAAAACACTGAAGATTAAATACTTAGTGTCCGGTGTCTGTCCATGAAACTGTATTTTCTCAGCCTCCCTGTATATTCTTCGGCCAGGAAAAATAATACATAAAATCCTAATACTTTAATAGCTTATCTTATTAGTAATATTCTCCTTCAGTTTGGTATTGATTGCTGTTTCCTCACACCCGAATAACTTCTTTATTCTCTTCATTCAGGAGCTTTGTTAACTCCAGTCTTACTTACGCACCCAGCCAATAGGCAGCTACAAAATCCAGCAAAATAAGCTAGTGCACAATAACAATGCATGCTTCTTACAAGTTCGCCAAGAGATCTTTTCCAATGCTACGCTGACCGGGGGGCTTGTTTCCATTGATCTCCAAAGCTAAGCTCAGCTCAGCTCAGCTCAGCTAAGCTAGTGATCATTCACTTTTCCATTGTAGGACCTTAACTTGCCATAGTATCTGGCAACTAAACACTGAGCATTAACCTTTAACTAATCACATAGTTAATCGCTTCAGAACCGGGCTCATTGTTGTCTAGCCTGTGTTGACTTATCCTCTTATAATATTAGGACAACGTCTTACTGAATGATTTTACAGAAAAAAAAATGAACAGATTTTGTAATCTGGCGACATTTAAATTGTTTTCTTTTTCATCCACGATAACAGACTTAAAAAGCAAATAAGTCTCATTTGGGTTCTCCACCCTAAATCCCAAAAAATATAAACAATAAAAGCATACTTTACATTGTCTTTCAAATGCTTGCTGGATGAATCTCTGCTTTGTAAATCATTGGCTTCCTTTTAATCCTGCATGTCAGTGTAACATATGCGCATTTTCAATACCACAAAGCATTGTTTTTATAATAAGAAAAAGAACACGACAATACTCTCTTGAGGCAAGCTGCTTCAGGACACAGTCTGTCTATTTGTACCTTAGGCAACATCCTTAGAATTATTAAAATCAACCTGACATTTAAAAGCTATCAGAATAAACTTTTCAGCTTAAAACCAGGATGAAGTGTTTTTTTGAAATGTTTTTTTTTTTCCCCCCCTAATGTGGCTGAAGGATCTTGGCAAAGCATCCTAATTAGTAAGAAATTGCAGGTGCCATGCTGGTCTGGGGCTTTGGAGCATGCCGCCCAAGAGTAAACCTCAGTCAGCTCCCATGTCTCTTTGTTCCTGTCAGATTCCTTCAGATTCTGACATTTTACAACATGCCACAGGCGTAGAGGTCACCTCCTGCTGGATACATCAAACACAGCATGAACAAATAACAGGAGTATCGGCCACCGCATCATCTGAGCTCGCGGGTTATTTTATTTGGTTTAAAGCAGCTGAACCTAATTACCTCCAGGTAAACTGCGTCAAGCGGCTGTCTCTGCGGCAGAGTCCGGCAAATGGCTTGTGACAGCTTCGCCATGCCTGAATGTCAATGAATCTCCTAGGTAGCTGGGTCTGGAACCCGTCCCCTACTGAGTCGGCGATGTTAACCTCTCACTGCTCAAGAAAGGCAAGAACAGCACCTGGATCGCCGGGCGTGGGTAAAAGATGCTTTAAACCAGCTATGTAGATGCACCAAGATTTCATTTCTTTTGAAATTTCAGGAATTATTGAGGTAAATTTCAATAATGGTGCTGCGGTATCTAGTCCCAGTTCATTTTTAAATCTGCTATCCAGCTGGATTACTCTTTTGTTATTCCTTAGTACCAGAAAAAAACAGTGCTGATGGGAAAAATATCATAGACAAAATAAGTAAATATGCTATGATAAATACAATACCAAAAATCAGTCATCCTTTTTGATTTGGCCACGTATGAATAACGTGAACAAAAAGCTCCAGAAGCACATTCACACACTGCGGATCGTTTAAAAAGGTATTAAAGGCGGAGCCAATGATAGACACCAGCAGCTCTTAGTGAGGGTCATTTAGAAAACAGACGTAGGAAGACATTAGCTTCAAGGAGCCGTTATCGCATAGTTTATGAAGTATTGCCCGTAGAAGCGTTTATGTACGCGGTATGTCACGTAAATAATTTAAATCAGTGGCGAGACGGTCATCTTAAAATCAGTGGCCAAACGGAGTCGCGCTGATGTGGAAATGACAGTGCTCACAGCGGTATCCGTTTTCATTAAAACAGTTTACCCTGTAGTTAATGCCGTTAGCAGGTATGTCAGCATTTGTTTGGGTCTGCCCTTGGCTATTACGAGCTCCAATTATTCGGAGGGAAACGTGCACTATCAAAATGACGTCCGGGTGACATGACATTTGTGGGGAATGGACACTTGGAGGGGACAAAAGAACCTTGACACAGCTGACCAATTATACAAGGCTCATCTGAACACTTCTTGTGCAGTATGAAAAGCGAACGGACCCTCTCTCCCACAAGGATTATAAAGAAATGTAATGAAAAAGGTAATCAAGTGAGACTGAGAGTTAACTGCACACTCTGTTTATGGACCTCTGCCGTTCTGTCGGAAGCAGATATATAATGCGTTTAATTTATTAGTCATGAAGAAAAGTCATTTACTATGCTTGGAAACTGATCATCAGGCAAAAATGTGCCTTTTTCAAACACTAATTAATTTTAAAGCAGAGTAAAAAGGGGGATTATGGGTGGGAGAAATATTTATAAAATTCTCCTCTGTGCAAAATATTTCTTTAGACAGTTTTTTAAAATGACTCGAACAGGTCAGTTTTAATCATGGTAGATTTGGGGGGTACGAATCGATATCGGACAAATGAGGCTTCAGATCCTGTGGTGGGTGGGAGTATCCTGAACTCAGACAT
>JAACJT020000040.1:2201835-2286668 GCA_009936485.2 Gymnarchus niloticus | reverse complement strand
CAATGCTGGTGCTAAATGAGGCTTCAAAACCTGTGGTGGGCGGGAGCATCTGGAACTACCAATCAATGCTGGTGCTAAATGAGGCTTCAAAACCTGTGGTGGGCGGGAGCATCTGGAACTACCAATCAATGCTGGTGCTAGCCATCACTGATTGGTCGTTCAAGATTCTCCCACTCACCACAGGTCTCGAAGCCTCATTTGTCCCAAAACTAGTTATGAATGTGCATGCATTTGTGTGTGCATGTGAAAAGTCACGTTACACTTATTATCCATTGCCTCACACTGCGTGCTTTCTCGCTGTTCTGGATCATTTATTATGCTGTCCCATGGGGAGCTCCAGCAGATCTTTATATTGCGTTTAGTTTAGTAACACCCAATAGATAGACTCGTTAATTCATTAATAATTGATTTGCATACTTATCAAATGCAAATGAAAGTATTATTGAGTTCACCACCACTATTGCATGTAGCCTTTATCAATGTTATCAGAAATGAGTGAATTTTTCAGATTCATGATTTAGAAAAGATTGATGTTACATTCACCGAGAGGTTCAATGTTTCGAGTGCAGATCATTCCAGAACTATTCAAAAAAAAACAAATGCCGCTCTTCATCGAACATATTATCTGTGTCTGCTCTGTCTGGTGTTACGGCAACGTGTTGAAATGGCTGACTGACGAGCCACCAAATTTAGAAGCACTGAAGTTGTGGTACGTAATGTTATGTGTAATCTGAGACTCATCGGATTGAGATGTTCAATTGCAGAAGTGCCGATTAACATCCACAGGCATTTAGGGAGAACTGTTGTCGTTTTTCAATTTGTCCAATCCACTTCTTCCCAAAACAATGAACAAAACTAATGAGTAAAATTTGAAATAACCAGCAAATCAAGACAAGCTGGCATGCAGGGGATGTCCTGGAAAATGTTTGCTGGCTAGTAACTGTATCTATCACTGCACAGACGCAAGCGAGGTTGCCAAGAAAGTACAAATGCCAAGAGTTCGTCATCCGTGTTTGATGATTGTAATTAAAGTCTGGAATTAATACTAGAATAATTACACAAAACACAGACCCAGTTGCCCATCCTCTTCAGGTATCATGGATGGGGTTAGAAGATGAGTTCCATATTTGCTCAGAGTAAATATGTAGTAGCGGGTGAATAATTAATGAACATTGGTAGTGCTGTTAAAAAGGAATGTCATCCATAAATAAGAAAATGTACAACACCCCATTCCTTTAGGGATAGGTTTCAAGCTCACCCTCATCTTGTATTGGGTAAGAGGTCATGGATGGACAGATAGATGTATACAATACTTTGTACAGCAAGGAGTAACAAAACCCCTGAATATTAGGGAAAAAAAATGTTTTCCAAAATGAATTCTCAGATTCTGTATTTTTTTGTTTTCTTTTTCCAGTATTCTGAGGATTCTTTATGTTCGTTAATCTGATCTTAGATGCCACTGTCCTAGAAGTCAGCCTCATACGCTGACCTTGAACGATGAGGCTGCATTGATCCTCGGATCACATTGAGCTGAGAGGTCATAGGTCAAAGGGGGAGTAATGCCCATACCACTGTATCCTTCTGAAGAGTCATAAATCTGACCTCTGAATTTAAATGTGCTGCTATTCTGCTTAGAAAACAAGTTTATACTCAGTGCCTTCATCCTAATATTAAATGTTTGTTTTGTTATTAAAGTAATGCAGACAGGAGTTGTTAATTAAACGGAATTGATTTATTTCCATGTCAATTAACTTGGATCCATGTGTGTTTCTGAGAGCGATGGAGATGTGAAAGGTGTAGGTTCCCTGACTGTTCTGAGGCCCCTTAAAATTTGTTGTTATTGTCCTATATATAAAGCGTATCCATCATGTGAGAATACAGGCCAGACCTTGTACCCAAGGTCTTTATGTGATGGTGCCGATGGGGAACAGTCAGACCTTAATTTGATCAAGGAATGACATTTGATTTCCAGCCAAAACAATACCATTCTGCCCTTTCAGGTTCAATTTCTCTTCCTCCACCTAAAATTACTCCTGTCAAAAGAAACAGATTAAACCTAACAGCAGAATGCAGGCGTGATAAGGAAGGAACCGACTGCGTCAATTGCATTACGAATGTCTATTTAACAATTTCACATCATTTACTGGCAAATGGCAAGCACGGAAAATCCGGCAAAATAAGATTTCTTTGCGACGAGTCTGACGTTCACACATCAGTCAGATTTGCGAGACTGGAGCTGCAGTCGCATTGTGGTGGGCAAGGTAGCTTAGGAAGGAGCAGGAAGACATTCCAGAGATCAGAGAGTGTCGGGAGGAGACGGAGAAAGATCTTCAGAGAGGGTTCCCTCAGTTAGACCTGAGTTTACCTCAGTATTTCATTCAACTTCCACAGACAGGATTTGTTCAACCTAAGTAGAGCTTGTTATTGCTGGCCTTCTCCTTTGAGTCTGGTTCCTCCCAAAGTTTCTTCCTTCTGAGGGAGTTTTTCCTTGCCACTGTCATCTTTGGCTTACTCTCTGGGGACCCGGGGCCCGGGACTACATAAAGTGCTTTGTTAAAGGCACTATATATATATATATATATAAAATCAAATTGAATGTGTAGTTTGAAGATGAGCCATGTTTGTTTTTACAACTGGCCTCAAATAACCTGTTTAATAAATCTAAGCTCTCAAGAAATAGAGTAAAATTTGTGAAAAAAAAAAATATATATATATACTCGTTCATATTTTAAACCAGAAATATGTGGGGGAAAAAAGTGGTCTGGGAGACTGATTTTGAAGAGTACAGTTTTTGTGCGTTTGAGGAGTCTTCCAACCTGTGAGGAGAGTTCATGAAGAGGACACAACGGAAGACATTCGCTTTCAATCATATCATGATACATAATAGATATCCGCATTAATAATTGATAAGGAATCGCCATGAGAAAATGATGATCAGTACGAGACACTACTTACTGGGCCAGCTGCCGCTAGAGCCCTCCAAGACTGACACTGGTCATCAGCTACACCTCATAAGGATTTATGTAGCTGTTAAGTACCATATATTTTCGTTCTTGTTTATGCATAATTCAGTTGCGTGTCTGTTTGGATGAGTTTAAAGTTCTCTTTTCTGATGAGTTAGCACTAAGGAGTCATGCGCCAAAGCAGGATATGGGTGGGTTTAGGTCTTCAGTAGCTAATGAGAGGGCAACTGAACGTTTGTTCACGCACAGCTGCACCTCTGCTCTGGTGCCGTTCCTCAGATAGCCGTTCACACTCGGTACCATCCGAACGATCCCATGGCAGACAGAAGGCAATGAATTCCTGCCTATTACTCACTGTAAATGACTTGTGTAGAACAACAAGAGTGATTTGACCTATCGTAACCTTTGTAAGTACAACATTATGTTAAAAAAAATGTTGTATTGCCAGCTGCTTTCGTTAACGCTGGCCGCTGTTCAGACACTGGAACTTCTGCAAATATACCCGTCGCCCTGCAGTTGAAGCACAGTTGTGAATTGTTGGAATGGCAGGGTATAACTGCGGTGGACACTTTATGGCTTACCAAGGAGCAGGCAATTCCACCTAAATAGAGTTAATTAGTCAAACCACATGTGGGATGCCAACCTTGACTTTTGATTTCCACAAGGAGGTTTCCGTTTGTGATTTGACGGCAATGTACGAATCCCGATGAACTGACTGTTTCCCTGCAGATTTACAGGCACTGTTCGAATTCTATACAAGGGCTGCCTGTAAGTTTACGGATGTTTGTTAACTCTAACAACATAGTAGGCCACCTATTGTATGACAAAAGCCTATTATCCTCACGCATGGATTAAAAATAAAATTAACCATCCTTGACTTTTTCCTCAGTCGCTTGCTCGTAAAGATGGAAAACGTTGGGCCGCTAAGCCCCACATAGCCACAGACACACAGAATAATGCATTACTTGGAAGTTGCCTGTTTAGGGATGAGTGACTCGATTTCCTGGTAGTAGTGATATTATGAGAGCAGATGTGATGCTGGGCTCCAGGGACCAGCACAGGGGAACACTAAAAGCCAATTTTGACCCTGTCAATCCTGAATAATTCAGCAGAAATCAGGGTTAAAATAAGTGCACCGTCAAGTAACACATTATTTATAGGCTGGGGGGGTAGACGGTGGTCTCTGACATCATAAAGTTTGAATAAGAGCAGCTTTGCGCCTGTTTGCCTCTCTAGCTGTCTGCACTTGTTATGGAATTAGCTCCATTACTGGGTGGAGCGACGCAGCCCCCACTTTGAGTGCACGTCGGCACTGGGGGACGAAGATGTAGCCTAACACGGGCTTTTGAAAAGAGAAGAGCGGACGTGACCCGAGGTTTACATTCTGTTGACCTTCAGGCCGGACGAAAGCCCTTGGCTGAAGCGAGCGCAGCGCTTAAGACGCAGACTGCCAGAGATCAAAAATGGAGGGAAAGAAACGTTATGTGTGTCTCATAGGCAGATGCCAGAATAAATATGTAAAGGAGGGAGCTGCCTTGTCAGCACCGATGTCTGCCATCTTTCAAAGACAGCCAACTTCCTGAAAGAAAGTATTTTGATCAGGTTCGCTTTGACAGGATTTAAGTGTGCTTTTGGGTAAACACGGAATTAAACAGGTTGAGAAAGATTAGCATTTTTATGGAGTTTGCACTGCATCTTGTTTACGACACGGTAGGTTGGGTGAGGCCTATAATAGAAACTTTACAGTTGTTAAATTTGTAAGGAACGTTAACTTTCTGCAGCTAATGTTTCACCTTTGCCTACTACATCCATAAAAAATAGTTAAATATCCATATATTGAATATTTATCTTCCCGCGATGAACTGGCATCCTATTCGAGGGGTCTCCCATACTGCCTGCAAAAGGCTCCAAGCTTCCCCACAACCCAGAACGGTGGATAGAAGATTGATGGATTCCTGAATAGCTATAGCAAGTAACCACGATCCTGTCGACGTTAAATCTGCCCTTCTGTTTTCAAAAAACTTATTTTGGGCGGTTGAAATAACACAAAAATACTCATTCACAATGCACTCAGGGTACAGCGTCAGTGGAGCGAAAGGCTCGGTCTAATCTGTCTGAAACACCAATATCACTGACACCCACAAATGATATGCGTTGTAAGTAATGCCGTGGAACAAATGTATCCAAAATGCCGCATATTTGTTAACCCATTTGATGTGAACAAAGCTCGTATTTCCAAACCCTGACGAGTGCACTCTGCCGAATCCTTTTTCCACACTTTCGTTTAATATTCAGCGTCGTTTTTATGGGTCCATTCTATTTCCAGGGACGGTTTCAAAGGGACTGTCTCTCTAACTGGGCACAGCTTCTTGAGAGGAATCTTACTGGTCTCTATTCCTCTCGCATATTTGCATTCCGTAAACGCTGCCAGATATACGCATTTGGCTCGTATCGCTCCGTAAAATCCCTTTAATGTGTATTACGCCCTGTGCTGCGCATAGGCCCGCTGAAGGGGATTGATGAGACAGTGTATACGAGTTGCTTAAACTGGGAAATTTCGGCATAATTAGGTGAAAGCATGAGTACATACAAAAATGAATCACTATATGTGTCCATATGGCGGGAGGTGGAGGCTAGCTCGTCTGCTGGAAAATGCCTAGATTTGAATGCGGGAGACGTACAAATGTAATCACACATGAGAGAGGTTCTTAGGCAGAATGCACGATAGAGTGCTGGATTTCTTTTATAAAATAACACATTTTAAACAGAAATGTGAACAATGCTAAATCCCTACAATGATGAAAAGATTAAGGAGTACTTAAATCTTGAGGTGGACAAAAATTAATAACGGAAAATAATATTCATTGGGGTCGACTAATATGTGTTAGAACTTTACTGGCAGGTTCTTGGTAAATATTGTAACACTGCTAAGTAGCTAATGGTTTATTCATTGGTATTTAATAAATTATTTTCAGTAAACTCCTCAAAAAAGGGAACACTGTATCCGATTTGGCTTGGGTCCAAGTCAGTAGTATTACCTGCAAACTACTCTTGTGGGTGAGACAGAGAGATGGTGGTGTTAGCGAGAACATCACTTCCTCAATCGCAGACCTCATTCCAGTTTCCTGGGTGCAACGCGCGTAGCTGATCAGAGTTGCGTACACCTCGGCATCCCTGGTAACGTAGCTGTGTGAGTTTGGTAATCTTTCGCTCATGTGTATTGTTTGCCGATTACATGATTAGCGGTTAAGGATTGCATTTCATTATTATTAATGCCGGTGGAACAGTAACTTGGCCGGAAAACGAGAACTAGTGGTATGCTGCATTTTATACAAAAGACATTTCTTGACCTGGCTAAACAGTCTACAGAGTCAAAAGCAAAACATGCCAATTCCCATGAGGCAATGGTGACAACAGCACTTGTATGGAAATGATTCAATCAGACACTACATCTACTACCTGGATTTCTCGCTGCAGTGTTTAATGTCCAGACAAAGGCAAGGGTGAGAATGTTTCGTTCCTGGACATTTGGGTAACGACACCGATTTCGCTGCTTTATTCGAGTGGCTGAGAGTAGACTCTGGCTTGGTGAGGGAGCACGTTCCCCAGAGAGCGGGGATGGGCTACTCCGGCAGTACCCGAAAGATGCTCTGGAGCACCCTGGCGTCCTTGGTCCTTCTGCCGAGGTGTTTAACATACAAAGCACATTCATAGCAAAGTTTAAAAATCTCATACCGTACTGAAAGGTTCCTGTATGTTCACCGAACCCCGGCAGAACTTTGGATCTTGCGCCAATGTCATGTGACTTCTTTTTTCCTTAGAACTGACCTTAGCAAGTGGATATCTATTAACCTTTGACCCTCTCCTCTAGTTATGTGTTAGCCCACTGTACAAGCTCTTAATGGAACTTGCTCACAATTATAGCAGAAAAAATAAAACTTGCCAGCCAAAACAGGGACACCAAAAGGAATATGCAGTTGAAAACCCAGATATTATATCAACAACGGTGCAACACAGACTCTCGACAAAGGGAATAGGCAGCTGATAACCTGTACACTGCATTAGACATGTTTCTATTACTGAGACTGGCTCATGAATACAATATTCTTTATTCAGTTAACTTGACTCCATTTATACAATGCCTATGAAAGCCAGTGAAGAAACATCTCTCTGGTATTGAATGCCGTTTCAATGGCTCGAATTTAATCAGCTCAATTGATTTTCTTTTCTGCGATGACTGCAATGTGCCATTGTTTAGGCACACACAGTAACTGTAGAATACAAATTATGATACACTCGGTATTCTAGATCACCAGTAATGGCAAGGATACACAAGAATGGAAATGTGCATTAACATACGTGCCCATACAGATTAATTGATGGTGGTTTTTCCTTAAAAACTGAAGAGATAAAAAAAAATAAAGCAGGTGTGTGGGAATAGGTCTGAGATTATTTCAAGTCCTATCCACGCAGCTTTGAGACGTTTATCAAAAGGGCACAGGGACAAACATATTTTTACCTCGTGACACCACTGACAGATTCAACTCATAACTTCTCATTCTGCTGTGATTTTTTTTTTCCCACCAAATGATGTTTTACAACAGCCTATGCAGGGAATAATTAACTGACTCCCCACATTCTAACTCAACACTTTTACATAAAGGCCAATCTAAAGATCGTTAGTAATATTAAACGCTTGACTTGTATTATTTATTATGCCGTTCTGTTTCCTATTAAACCTTCGGCTGGACGTGATTTACACTAAGGTGGCTTCCCGCCTGCTCTTAACAGGCACCCAGTACATTCTGGTGAGAGTGATCTCACCGGTGGATGAAATTGCTTGCATGTACTTGGCCGTCATTAGCATATTAAATTCAACGGCCGTCTCAGGAGGTCAGACTTGACAGTCAAATGAGGTCGCTGTCTTGATCATAGGCCTATGGGATATGACAATTTATCTGTAAGAATATTACCAGAGAGTATTTCATTTCCTTAATATTTTGGAGGGGGCAAGTTATTCTTACATCCCACTGAAAGCACAAATTGTAATTCTGAGAATGACATCCATATTATCAGTGACCCTGTGCTGGATAAGTGGCTGGACGATGGATGGATGGATGGATGGATGGATAGATGGATGGATGGATGGATGGATGGATGGACGTCCATATTGTTCGGCATTTGTCGACAGACAGCACAAGTCCATCAAATCACTGCAACATCTCTGAATGTCATGCCAGTAAGCTAACTTGTGCTCATATTAGCATAGAGCATAACGCCTACTGAAAGCAAAGAGAAAATAATTAAGCTTGCAAAGCAGAAAACCATAATGCCCATTTCAAGCAAATTACCATGACATTTTGTCCCGGCGGTCTATCTCATGATTCATATCATTCTCCATAAAAGGGAATGGAGATAAATTGTCTGCCCGGCTCCGAACACCGAGCTGCAGCCAGCCATGCAACTGGTCATAAAAGCAGATGTTATCATCATCTGGTCACTCCCACGGGGCAACTATTGAGTGGGCTCTTCCACACCATTTTACAGCAGCCTGGCTCACCGGAACGATGAGCTTCAATCTCAAAACCTTTCGCATAATGCTGCTGAAATGCATGCCCGCGTTTGAAATTAACCTGCATCAGATCGTCGCGTTTCCTCCCCATTTTCCTGGTGTACGGCGTGCAGGGGACTCATTTATTAGCGGTAATGCAATGCTGGCAATGCCGCGGGGTTAGATGAAGGGCTCGAGTCGCTATTTTCTCCCTACATCTAGCAGTTAGCAATTAGCTCCCGGTCCCATAAATCCATCAAGCTGTGTTAAATCTGAAATACGCCTGAGTGTACTTTCACTTTAATGAAAATTAATTGTAGTATACATACATACAGGTGTAACACGCAATGAATACAAAATTTTGTCAGCACAATTGGCCTACCAGAGCCCGGAACTGGAAACTGTGGAGCGTTTAACTATGACAGTCTGCTCCTTGGGTCGCATACAGGGCATACAAGGAAGGTTTCCGCACCAGTAGCCTCTGCTAAGAGGAGGCAGGCCATCACCACGAAGTAGTGGAGACGGCTCACTTCAAGGTTAGCTGATAGCAGTTGTTCGGCCCTGGGTTAGTTAGCGATGTGAAACTCTGATGTGATGCGATGGTAGTCTTTACAGATGCCTAAGAAAGCACAGATTCAGATACTCGGTTTCTGAGGTCCTTCTTCTGTTCTCCACTTTTGGTCATTTGCACACCTCTTACCAGCCTATGATATAATAAATGAAGCAGAAAAACAAGACAGCATCGCTGATTATAACAAATGGGGTCTCGCTCCATCAGCAGCGATGCTAAAGCAGGGAGGTAAGCTGGAGAGAAGGCCTTGTGCGAGGACGTGACAGCACGGCTATCCCAGATTTTAAATTCTTAATTTGTTATTTTGCCATTTGTCATATAAGTGTTGCCGGGTGCTTGCATATTTTCTCTTCTGTCTAGATGGGTTTCTTCTGAGTACTCCCTCTTCATCTCGTATTTTAAAAAAATGTAGTTTGGGGATATGGCTCTAAATTGCCATTAATGTGTGACCGTGTGAGTGCGTGCCGTGTGATAGACAGGCCTCCCTTCCTGTAATCACCGCAGTGCTGTACTGAATACTCAGCATGGATGGATGCAAGCTTGCTCTGTGTGATTCTGGAAGATTCCATGGCTCCTGTCCAGTTGAGGCGGCACCTGGCCCAGCGGCCATGTCGAACACCGTAGAACCATAAATCTGGTCACTAAATTGGCCCAGTGAAAAATGTGATGCTCCAGCGCAACTGACAGTTGCTGCAAAGCGAGGCCTGCACGTCACCCGGTATAGGCAGGCTGTACGTGTTTCCCAGGAGCGTCCCAGGCTCCCTCTCGTTCCAAACGTCCTCGTCTAATCCTCAGACGCAGACCGTCACGTAAAGACTCCTGTTTATGACTGTGCCGCCTTTGTGCTAATGATGTGGTTCATTTGCATTCTTTCAACAAGTTCTGAAACGCCAGGTCTCGTGCACCGTTGGTTTCGTCAGTTATCTCATGAAGGTGCCGTATCTATGGTCTCACACGGCCTCCCTTTCACCTCCCTAATTACATTCATAAACACCCTCTTCAACTCCCTGGGTGTGCCCTTTGAACCCTTCCTGGAGAAGTTTCAATAACACTTAGCAAGACACTTAGTGCCTCCATGCAAATTATTTGTTCATTACGATACCAAATTTTTTTTTATTTATTATTTTTTAAGTAGGGCCAATTAAACTTACTTAGGAAGACCCACATTTCACCTACCGTGCCTTGACTTCGGTGTGTGTGCTCCACGGACAGCAAGAGACACATTCAGGCAGCTGTAAATATCTACGATATAAATATCGCTCACGGCTTCTCGGGGGAAAAGTGAGTTTGAGAATGCCCTTCAGACAATGGCTTTCAAGACAAACCCTGCCGGGTTTCGCATTCATCTCCGCATTTACTTTCAGCCTCTTTGCTCTTTCATCTGGCTGCCTCTGCCTTTGACCGCACCGTGTCAATTGATCATCATATTGGGCTAAAGCAGAGGCCCAACGCCCGGTCCCTCTTGGGGAATAAACAACTGAACTGAGCGCAGTCTGCTTGGCGAAGGCACAATCTGCACTAATGGGAGGCCGAAAACCAGGCACATCACCGGGGGCCCTCCAGTGAGCCTCTTCTCCCGTGAGGCCCCCCCCCCCAACACCATGGGTGGCTGAGATTGAACCTTTCTCTAGCACCCGTACTTCTGTGCAGAACACCCCCTAGTCTCGCTTTGCGTCTCCTCATGAAATATTCTCTGGATCCCTCCACTGAGTCTTAACTATCAGTCCCGTAGCATAGTAACTCCCCTAACTCCTACCACAAAACTTTTGTTAAAGATGGAACGAAGCAGGCAAACGTAGAGTAGGAATGAGGGCTCAGACTGTAGGAATTAATTGTGCTGTGAGCTTGTGATTGGCTGGCATCCCGCCCTGTGCTTCCTGGGATGGGGCTCCAGCCTCGTTGTGACCCTGCATTAGACCACCAGCTCTTGAAAGTTACCTACAGTATATAGGCATGCAGACAAAACAGTATCCATAGTCTAACACGACATACCAATGAATTATACTAATAATTAGTTCAGTCAGTACTCAGAGGTTTGTATAACCTTACATGTTTCAGATTTTTTCCATAATAATGGATAATGTACAAGAGATAATTAACAGATGTGTTAAATTGTCTAAAAATTATTTAAAAATATACAGACCTATTTCTAAATATTCTGGATTAATGTAGTTTTTTTCTCTCTCCATTGTGGATCTTGTTTGCAGCTTCAAATTATTGCTGTCAAGTATAAATACCCTTCGTTACGCATTTAAAAACTTACAGCTGGAGGTAGCATTGCTGTTGAACCTTTCATCAACGCTTGTCACTCAGTGATCACTCCACTTTGTAAGTAGCAGAAGAAGGAGGTATCCATATTAAAAAAAACAGTGCAACATTTCTGAAATAAGACCAAACATTATGCCATATTTTGCAGCCAGATCAAGAAGTAATTGAGGTAGGAATACTTAGGTGGGAGAAAGAAAATCCCATTGATTTTATTTTTTTTTTTTATCTGTGGCAGAACTGTGTAGTTTTAAATGCCAATAGTCTGAGTCGCAAAAAAGTCTGGTTTTAGATAGTCGTCATCACACAGTCCATCATTGTCTTTCCGCTCTACAGAAATCAGACTGGCCTTTCAGATAAAAGCCAGGATAAGTCCATTACTCATCACAAGATCTCACCGTTATTTTTTTCCTCCTCCTGACACTTTCATGGAACCCCAACAATCCCAAGAGCTCTGTCATTCTCATTGCTATTGTCAAAAATGACATGCATTAATTAATTCAACAAAACATTTATCCATCACAAAGCGGCATAACTTGCATACATTTTCCATATGGGCTTATTCGTTAAGGAGTTGCATTGAATCTGAAGCTTATCCCAGGAGGTGTGGGAACAATTCAAGAGATGCCCAAGATAGGATGGTCCATTGTGGGGCACGTACACGAACACAGACACACACTAACAAACACCAAGTCACCTAACCACATGTTTTAGGGTATGGATGGAAACCAGCGTATACTCTCATGACCCTCACAAACACAGAGAGAACGTGAAAACTCCAAATGGCATTAAGTTTAAAATTATTTCAATCAGCTTTGGTTTTTAATCTGTACATTTCTTCTGGTGCAAACTTGCATAACTCCAGTTGTGGCTCAGATATGGCATGAAAGCATATTTAAATCTATTACATGCTATTTTTCACACCAGATTTTCCATGTGCCTTGAGAATATGCACCATTGGAGGATTGTCTGTTGTGAAATCTTTGTTTATTATTTATGATGGTGCATAAAAACAGGCATGTATAAGGCTGTTAGCATTTTTATTTCGCTAACCTTGGCATTAATCAGGAAAAATCACAAGCATAATAATAATAACAAATATTAAGGGTCCGCATTTGTCTTCAATGTCAGGCAGCACAGTGCATCAGCCTTCAAGTGAACCCGCTGCTGTTGCGGGACGTAACACTTAGAAAAGTGAAAGAGGAAAACAAAGAAGGGTCTGCATTTATTTAGCAAGCGCTTTCATCGAGATAGCAGGCAGTGTGGAACAGAACCAGTTATCTGACACCAGTTAACAAAGCTGATGGTGGCGTGACGTCATAGTTCTTTCACGTGTGGGACAAGGACACACCTGGGACCGGGTATGAACCCCGACGACAACAGTGAGTAACTTTATCCTTCCGCTAAAACGACAAAACTTATGGCAGTGGCTGATAACGATGACCGTGAAGAACATCTGAATTGACAAGCTTCCATTGCGGCAGACGGGACCGGGCAGGGTGCAGGTGTATTTCAAGGTTAGGGAGTTGGTTCCGTATCTGATACTATCTCAGATAACAGCACTGCCAGAAAGCAGAGGGACATGAAAAAGATGGATGTCGTGGGAAACGACTGGAGGTGTCACAGACAGCTCTGTAGGCACAGCTTGTGGCTGTGCACCCTATGGCTTCAAAGGTCCATCCCATCATGCCAAGGGAATCGAGAAACGCCGCGTGAATTTGAAGCGGTAAACTAGTCCGAAGAAGGAGTTTTTTTGTTTTTCTCACAGGCAAGGTGTTCTTGGTCATGACAGAAGCTGTCAAGATAGTGCTGGAGTATATTTTTTTATTGTGAAAGTGGCAATGAGGGTCCTGTCAGGTGGGGGCAATGATTCTTTCTTTTGCTATAAATGCTCCTTGTATGTATGTGTGGGGTGGGGGAGGGGTGACTATAAAGGTGTCTCTTAACCTGGTAAGTCCTCGAGCACTTTCTGTACTGCAAGGGTTCGAGTGGCAGCTAGTTTTCTTGTCAGGAAAGTACCCCCACACCACCCCGTAGTTGTTTGATTCATCATTATGGAGGTACCGTGGGAGATGAACCAATCTGGAACTCCTAACTGATCATGGCATTTCTTGATATACAGGAGCCGGTGCTAAATGATTTAGGGATGCTTGTGCTTAAGTGTCATTCTGAGGTGCAGATGCTTATGGATGGTTTATACCATTCTGTAGGCTCTTTAAAGTGGGGGTCTACATAATGGGGCAGGCATGTGGCTCAGGGTGTAGTGCTGCCTCGCACTTCTAGGGTTGGGATTTGAATCCCACCTCTGCTCTTTGTGTAGAGTCTCATTGGTTTCCTCCCGCAGTCCAAAGACTCATAATTTAGGATAAATGCTATCTCTAAATTGCCTGTGTGTCTGTGTGCATGTGCCCTGTGATGGGTTGGCATCCCCTCCAGGTTGTGCCTCGGTCTTGTGCCCTCCGCACTCTGGGATCGGTTCCAGGCCCCTCCTTGACTAGGATCAGCAGTTAAACAGTGGATAGGCGGTCGACATTACAGAATGCGGATGTGTAACCCCACACCGCTTGTCCTCAGTTTATCTTTTGATCCATCATTTGATTTTATTTTACATCAGAATCAACTGAATTAGCCAAGTATGTGCACCGGAAAGGATTTGACTTGGTGAATTCACTCCAAAGAAATGGAGCCAAGGAGTAGAATATTATGTCAGAGTAAATATAGTTTGGTTTTGGAATCCCTCTTTCTGCTATTACAAGTTTATTTAAAAAGAATATTTGGTTGACTGGCTTTTTCAAAAAGAATATTTGCACTTTAATGTCTGGATTAAATTAAACCACTTTATTTTTTATCGATCTCTATCCAGCTTTCACTTGTTTTTTTATTCTAAATGTTGGTCAATTATGGTGTCTGAGTAGTTTGAGTTTGAAGTGAAGGTCGAGTGAATTGAATTAATATCTAATCCATACTTTTTGTTTTATTATGTTTTCAGTTAAAATGCATTTTGCTGAACGTACTCCCAAAATTGAGCATCAAATTGTCCTTGCATGAGCACCTTTTAATTAATCCAAAGGTGCATAATTAGTTATGTATATCAAATGTTCTACAAAAACACCTTGACAAAAACTGCTGAAATGGAGCCTGACAGTCGTGGTGATCACATGGTCAGAAAGAAAATCCAAGATGAGAGTAACATAATTCTTTGTTTCTGTTTTGCTCTGTTGATACCTGCTAAGTCAGCATGGTTCGTTTTAATGTGACTTTCTTACACATGCTGCATGCAAATGTCTTTTCCTAATAAACTGCACACACCTCTGCCAAATGTTCAGTTGCCTGAGTCTAATCACGGGCGTGTCCTCGGCAGAGAATGCGAGACTTTACATCCCCGCATTGCATGATGGCGTCTTCTCTCTCCCGAAATGACCTGACCACCTTCAAGTACCTGCTTTATAGAATAGAAGAAGAATGATTTCATGTGGTGGAGATGGTGCAGATTTATAAATGCTGTTCCAAAGCAATCGATTACTTCTGTCTTAGTCTAGGAGTGAGGGCAAATGCGGCCAGTGGCTGTGTTTTTTTTTTTTTTTTTGCCCTGGGGATTTATTTGGCCTTATCGAGGATGGCGTCGTGTGGCGTTTATTCCAGAAACGAACTGGGTTCAGAGTTCATAGCCTATGATTAGATTACTGCTGCGGTTGTGGAAATGAAATGTCATGGAAAACACAGCACTACATTGTCAAGTTGGGAACAATGACAAGGACTGGACCTTAAAAGGGGTAGCAGCATTGTAGAGGAATCTCAACACAGGGGACAACAATTAAAGGAAGATTTTGCCTGGACCAGAATGCTGGGCACATGAAACAAATCAGACTTTCTTCTCCCATAATTCTACCATGCATTCCCATGTGGCCAGTATGCATGTAATTTGGGTCTGAGAAGAAGCTGGTTTTGAAAACGTGCAAGTACATGAATTACCCAAGAAATATGCGGTTCTATCAATGGCATTAATTACTCATAATAATTAATATTCTGTGACCACTTTTCATAGGGGCAGTGCAGCAGAGTGAGGTTTGCATTCAGAAAGCCTTTTAGCATGGAAAACCTTGATGTCAAATGGATTTAACACTGCTGGAGTCATTTTCTGATGGGGTTCGGTTGGTCACCTGACTGCTCTGTGCCAATCCACACACTTCATTTCCAGACTATTCACTGTCCTAGTGATGTCATGCCAACCGCTCTAAAATATGCGTGCCCACTTCACATTCATTCACGGATATATAATGTGAGCATATATTCTGTATTTCTTCTGTGGACTTAATACGCGGGCCACAAGAGCTGCGAAGTTCTGAACAGCACCGTAGCCGTTCAAACAACTTAAAAATGAAATTCAAATGTAAATCCTCACTGCAATGCAATCTGGAATATTTGGATATGGTTTTAGGCAAGACTTGGTGAAATTAAATTGCAAAGTTAAATCATACTTAAGATGGGGCTTTGCAAATATGGGCAAAAGTAAATACAGGCAATGGCATTCACGCAACTTAAAATATCAGGGTAGTCATTTGTTTTACAAGATTTTGCCTCTTGCTTAGGCAAAAAATACATTTGATTTCTCTGAGAAACTCAGGATGGGACTTGTGCATGCAGAACCTTAGCAGAACCCAACACGGAACCCCAAAACGGTCCCCGTTGCCTGCTATGTCCTCTTTGATGTGAGTGAGCTGTCATATAAAGCAATCACGCAGCATACTCAGACTTTGATGGTAGATGGACAAGTGCTGGGCGATGTTGAAGGCTGCTGTGGGATTTCGGGATGCACTCTAACATCATGGAACAAGAGTTTGCCTGGCAGCATTCTGATGAAGCGTAATATTATTTGCTGGGCACCCTCATGCTTCTGATTACCAAAAGCTAATTAAAAAGAAGACACTTGCCAAATTGTAAAGATCAACCAACTAACCACTCAGTGGAAGGTGTGAAGCAATCGGTTGGTGATGATACCTTACAGGTCCAGGGTTCTGGTGTCGAATCGAATCCTGGAACTCTCCGTACCAAACCTGGACAGCCCTGATCTCCTTCTGAGTTCTTGTGTGCTGCATTTCTACTGTCCAGGTGGATCTCTTTGGTTCGAGGGCCATGTGGCAAACCCCAAATTATTCCAACAAAGCATGATTCATGCCACGTTAGGCTCTGCGGTCTTCCTGGTACACTAGTGGTCTGCTGCCATTGAACCCTGACCACACAGTCTAATTCCATCCTGTCAAGGCTGTCAGGCAGGTAGAGCTTCAACATCAACAAGCTGACACGTGATACCTGCATGCTTCCATGTAGGCACCATGACCACCTATGGCTTCTGGCACTGGGTTCTCCTCATACCGAGGTGGCTGGGCTTTCGTGTGCCGACTTGATTGCGTGTAATTTGTGTTGTTTGGTGGCTGGTTTTTTTTTTTTTTTTTTTTTTTTTAAGGGATTTCAAAGAAATTTGCTTCGACTTCCAGGTTGATAAATGACACCAAACTGTTTTAATTTCTGAGACGGAGGGTGGCCTGTGTTTACAAATAACATGAAGTGCCAGCTTTTTGATCGATTTGGAGTCCATTGGAAGAAGGAGAATTCATGCTGTGTTTCCTAAGCACCTGCAATAACTGCAGAATCCATCTCTTTAGTAGAGAATCGCATTGTTACACTGCATGTAACATTCTGAATAGTTACATATATTATTCCTTATAATTAACCAATTTAGAAATGAAAATGAAATGACGAGGTCTGAACAGCTGGTTTATTGTTGTGTAGTGCATAGTTTGTCTTATATGACGTTAAAGCCGCGAAGGCTTTTACGATCTGTCTTTATAAATTATGCTAAATTATCTCCCTTTTTCAGATGAAGTGCGGCGTTCGTCTGTAAAGGCAACTGTCCTCAGTGTGAAAATAATATATACTGTAGCTATCTCAATAAATAAACCTTTCTTTTGAAAGAATGAAACGGTAGAACAAGGAAAGCTCAAGCTTTACCTTTTCGCGTGTCACGTTTATATCCTTCCGAGGTAAAATTACGAAGGGTTTCTGATGATGAAACGGTATCCGTTCCCTTTGACGGCTCTTTGCGTCTTTACACTTCACAACGCCACTGTTCGACTTAGATCCGAGTCTATTAATTAACAGCAGGACAGTGGTATAGAAACCTTCAGCCAGACAGACTGGCCCAGTGTTTAGAACGTCTCAGTTATAACACGCACCCTTGTCATGTTAAACAAACATCGTTATAAAATTTGGACCTGTTCCATGCAGGATGTAAACTAGTATATACTTTATAATGGAATGTAACTATAGATTGATCTGACTATATTATCAAAATGCATGGGGGGGGGTGTATGCGATGATATCCAAATTCGTATGCACCTACCACAGTTATGGGGCATTGATTATCTTAATTCACATTCATTATATACCATTTATAACTGACACTTAAAATTTCCCCCAGGGACAAACGGCTAGAATTGAGTTGACATATTAAAACAACATTTTAAGCCTCTACACTCGTGAGTGATGTCATTTTTATTCCAGATTTTTTTCCAGAAGGCTGAGTTCTTAACCCCGTGCTGTCAGCTGGGAACATCTTGTTGCTATAATCGATTGAAAAGACAGTTGCCCGCTAGCTACCCCAGACAAGAGTACGTTCAACTTCTGATAACTGCAGGCTGCTATAGCAACCTGAAGGTAAACATAAAAAAGAGGCACCCACAGCAAACATATCTATATTGAAAATATTTCAGGTCAAATTCCATTTTTAAAATGTTAAAGGCTTTGGACCGAGAATGAAAGAATGGTTTTATAGTAGAGAGGCAGATGGATTCTGAACACTCGTCCTTATGTTGCTGTTAAGATGTAGACTGAAATGTTACATAAACGGTCATTTGATAAGTGTTCTCTTTACCAAGCCCGCAAGAAACAATTCTCATTTTAGATTTAAACCCACTATAGAGGCTCAGGACCAATTCTAATCCCGCCTTTACACGAGTCGTTAACTGCCGATTAACACCTTCACGTCAAAAAAAAAAAACACACAATGGTGCATCAGGCGAACAGCTAATTTGATTAAGGGTGAAGCAATTCTCCTGTTAAGCACGGTAAATTATAATCAATCCTTAACTCTGCAGCAACGAGGTGAGGAGACAATTGTGTCAACGTGGATTTAAAGGGGTAAGAGCCTGAAAAAAGTGCATATACGTAATACTGTGGGTGTGTAGAGAAGCAGGACACCGTGCAGGCGATATTTCCATGCCATGCAAGGCATTTAAATCCAAGCAGCCTGCTCCAGTTTAAGCTAATGGGAACAAGATAGCCAGTTTTATTTACTTTTTTTTTCTGGTTACCCATACACTTAATTTTCTCTCATATTTCAGCCAAAGCTCATTTTAAAGTATTGCTTCAGGGAGTTTCTTTTGTCACCTTCAGAACAGAATTAATTCCTTTTTATTATGCACTTAAGCCAAACATCCGCCTGAACACTTGCGGTTACAAAACAAATAGTTCCCATGTGCCTGGCTGATTAGTCAAAATTGTCTCCCAGCTATTATACACCACGTTCGCCCGTACAGCTAGGCTTCGGCGTCTCCATGGGTCTAAATAAAACATCACCGCACTAATAAATTACCCACACTACGGCTTCGGGGCTGTGACTGCAGTTTAAACAAGCAATATGGTAGCTGTGCAAAGTGCCGTTAAAACTGCAGCGGAAACAAAATTGTAAAGCTAACTGTTTTATGGAGGAGTGGCAGGCTTGAGATCTGATTTGGCCAAAGTGAGTGATTTAGTGTGACTCTGGTCGAGTAGAGATGCAGTCCCAGTCAGCTGATGTACTGATTCACTGTCAGCTGACCAAAGTAGCAAACTTGCATATGGTAAACTGTTCATCTTCCAACTGCTTATCCAGTATAGGGTCATTTATGGGCCCGGAGCCCATCTCAGGTAGCATAGGGCACAAGGTCGGGGACACCATGGATGGGATGCCAGTACATCACAGGACACGCACAATGGGAGACGGTCCACATAACTGTATATGTTATATACAGAGGCAGATGGGGTACTGAGAAACTCATGCAATAGATACACAGAGCAGCATTCTAAAGCACCGCCCTTGAGGTACAAGGCCATATCTCTGCCCACTGAGCCACCGCGATACCGCAGCACAGACCCATACCAAAAGGTCATTCGGATTCACAGACAATCACATCCATCACCTTTTTGTAATTACATTTCTTGAAGTGGCCAGTACCCAAAAAGACACAGGCATCGAGAACGCCGTCTTCCAACTGGTTAAACTTGAGATAAGTTGACAGTGGGAATGAGCGGGAGTTTCACTCGTGGGTGCATGTTTGAATTTATTACCACACTTAACGCAAGTCTCTAAAATAAGTCAAACTCCAGGGTGGACCAGCAGCACTATTTTAAAATTATATGCAATAATTTTCTATTGCCATTCTCAGTGTAATTCCAATATGCTTCATGCTGCATATGATTTTTCTACTCAGTGGGGGACATCAGGATCCATAAGCAACTCAGGCAGAGATGTGCCTCATTGTGAGAAATAAATTAGCCTTACGCTACCAGTCCGTGGCATTTTTGTGTCCGTGAGGAAACATGGATGTGCAATGTCAGGTTCCTAGGAACCAAATGGAACATCAGGGCCAAGAAAGTGTACATCCAGCTCGTGCCAAGGAGGCTAACTGCTAAGTCTGCTAATTCGAAGGTCTGTCAGGGGGAAAGAGCGAGACATAGCAGCGCTGCATAATTAAATACTCTGCTTTATGTTATTATTTTATTTTCAGGTTAAGACCCTTGTCGACTCTTTCATAGTCTTGCCATGACACCTGTGCAGTGACGTTTCGTGGTGCCGCTCCTTTGTTAAGGTTATATAAATGGCTCTCACGTTAGAGCTGTATTTTCACGCATACCATCACATTTTTTAAAATGACAGCATTTAGAGGGGGTGCTCAGATGACCTCTCTGGTTATTACTGGCCCTCTTCCTGCTGTTGCTATTTGCCTGGCAAAAGTTAAATTGCCTAAAGGCGCCATTCCCATTAAAGTTACAGGTCCTGTTAAGCGACACTTCTAAGGAAGACAAAAAGTAGCCTGTTAATTTGTGGCTGATCACATGTGCACAGCCATGCCACTCCTAACCCTGGCCTTTGTCCCCTTCCCCTCACTGCTTCCACACTATTACATGTCATAAATATAAAAGCATAAGACTGCCATAACGTGCCGGAGAGAAAGAGAGATCCAAATTGCATACTGAATTCAGAAAGTACGCCTTCAAAGCCAGAGTCTTGGCAAAGCCGTTGCGTCAGGAGTGCCAAAACGAAGATGCAAGTAATTGCTTGTCAGGGAAAAGAAAGTATGCAGGAAGTACAAATATTAAAAGCTTTGTATGTCTGTTTTTTCATGCATTTCACTCATTTTCACTTGACACGCAAAGCTTATTTTCAAAAAACTCAAGCCCTTAACAACCTGCACCATTTGTGCTGCTCTTCATGCAACAAGAATATATAATTAATGAATAGCTTTTAATTTGAGGCATTCTGGCTGAAACAAGTGGCAATTATTTTCAGTCTGTTCCTCTTCACGATGCTTAACATTAAAATAAATTGATGTATACGACCTAACATGCAGGATCACTCGATACAACCTGACTGTAGACTGAGTTGTAGGCTATGGGATGGATGCCTACCTTTTGACCTGTGTGCCAGTTCCATACACCTGTACAAATTAGCAAAAACCAATCAGATTAGCCAAAATTAATTTCAAAATCATTCTGCCGGTTAGTAGAGCACGAAAGTAAACAAATCGCTGTCTGTTTTCCGTACAGATAAAACTTTCCGGTGTTATGATACCATTTCTTTAAATCTGTAAAGAATAAAGGGAGGAAATGTTAACATGTGGCCCGGCGGTGAGCCAGCCATGCTCCAAACAAATCTGAAATGCTCGTCGGTACGGCAACAGAAGAGCACGATGGATTCACGTCGCATCTCGGGCCATGGAGAAGCATATGCTTAGCAGCCAAGCTTAGCAGTTATCGCCATGCAACCGCACAGTGGCATCTGAATAACCGGGGGGGGGGGGACATAAATAACAAGTGGGAGAACCGGCAGCACTCGGCATGACCCACAGGCCTAGCTACCTCTGGGCGTCTGCCAGCTTTTCCGCGCTCTGCCTCGCCAAACAGCTGCCTGTCTATTATAGCCCGCCAGTCATTTCTATGCAGATGTACTCCCAACAGCCAAAAACTAAGCCAGTAGGGTTCCCTAAAGAGCATCTGGATATATTTTTCTATTTATCCTGCCGTGTCTTTGCATGATTTTATTTTGATTCATTGGTGAGACTGCAAATGAACACCAACGTCTACCCCGTGCAAAACGTTACAAGTCTACTAAACAAATCAGCAGAGGATGGCCCTGAAAGGTTCCGAAACAGAATTGTTTGGATGCATATATTCAATTTTTAAAAAGCTAATGAAATTGCATATGTTTACATGACCTGTACACCTCTGGTCAAAACGATTGTATTCGTGACACTGAGCATATGCAAGCGTTCGGCGGAGAACATGTTTACTGAGTCATATAACCTGACTTGACAGCATCTGATTAATATTTTTGCTTATCCCTGGAGATATGCAAATACACTTTTGTCCTTTACGGGGTGACAGAGTGTTTCTGAGCACTTGAGTAGAAGGGATTCCTATTCTAAGACCAGCCTGGAAGAGGAAGAAATCGCGCTAAGTAGACCGCTTGTTTTAAAACGCTTTAAACGTGACATGGTCAGGGCAAAAACTCCATTTTATACAACCAGAGATGCTGATATAAAAACATTGCTTCCACAAGGCATTGTAATTCAAAGTGCTCTGCCTTGATTTCATCTGAGAAATGCGAAGAGGTGAATAATGAAAATCAATCCGAGTCCGCCAATAAATGATGCTCGCCTAACGTTTTAATGAGATTGTGAAATTGTTTTGTCTTGTTGGTGCTTTTCTGATATGCTTTCCAGTCAATGGCAGAAGAAAATGAAGAGCACATTTTGGTACTAGATATCTGACCACGTCATACAGTAAAATATGTTTATAAAAGGCTGGACACAACCTTCAGAAAGGGAAACTGCTATAAAGCTGTAAGGTGACCTCAGTTTTAGTGTACGACATTAAAAAAAAAAAAAAACACACACACACAGACGTCATTCCAAGCTAATCTATAAATAGTACGCGCGATCTAATGACTAGACGCACCGCTGTCATTTTATTTCCAGATTCGTCTCCCCAATCAGCAGTGATTCTCTTTTTCTTTTGTTTATCTATCTGTATTTCATATACAGAATGATTTTAATATTTTAAGAAGGAAACCCAACAAGGCACTTCACCTCTTCCTGCATGAACAATCAATTTGAAAATAATATTTGTCATTATTTATAATAATAATACTAATAATAAATACCGTAAACATACTTGTGTGCTAGTAACGGATCCGTGGTAAAATATGAGACTGCACAGAAAAGTGGTCTTAAACTTACACTACGTAATTTAAGATCGTCACTGTCATTAAAAGAAACATAAAAAATGTATTACACAAACAAAGGAAAGTTACGTAACAAAACGTAACACGGGGGGTTAGGTGACAGTGACCCCAGTGATGATTGTTCCAAGGACTATAATCATGTCTCTTTCCCCAGTTAAAGATATTACTTTGAGTTTTACAACCGGTTATCCCATTATCAGTTTATCTTTGATCTGAGTGTATGGAACCCAAGAGGAACCTGCAGGCTGCAGCCTCGGGTTACTACCATGCAGGGAAAATCTTAACCATCGAAAGATTCCTGAAAATATTTGAAATCTTTCCCTACTGCCGTGTGTCTTCCCCAGTTATCATAGAGACGGGATTTGAGCTCCTAACTCATGGGGTGTGAGGAAGCAATGCTTTAGAACCACTGACCACATGACAACTTTAATATAATGCTGATAACGGGGTGCAGGAATTTAATTGAATGCCACGGTGTTTCATCTTTTTATGCCTCTCTTCACTTATTACATTAACAGTATCTGTGGTCACCTTCAAGTGTTCTTCAGATGAATGAAATTATGTGTGTGTAAATTTATTATCGGACTTCAGAGTGACTCGCTCACCTCTCTTGTTGAAATGAAATGCTGCGGTTGATCCAATTATTTCAATTCACTTTTTAAAGATTCCCACCCTCTGTTTGAAACACTCTCGGGTGGAGTTTGGCTCATTGACTCGAAGGATAAAACAGACAATGAAATGTCATTAGGTGGAAGGAGAGTGCATTTCCAACGCTCTCTGAAAACGCTGTGCCTACTGGACGCTCTGGAAAATGGCCACAAATTGGATGAAAAATCCTTTAGTTCTCTAGCCAATTGAAAAAAAAGTGGAGAGAAGAAAGTCGCTACCGGTATCTTTCTTTCAGGATGAATTCATCAACTTTCATGCCAAAACAATTGTTTAAAGTAGCATATAACTCTATTAAGTATTGAACAGGGTCCAACCTAAGGGCTGTATTTTCAAACTTACTGCGCTCTAATTTAAATATACATTTTGCTTTTCACTGATGTCCATGTATCCTGAGAGTCATACAAATCCCCTCGAAACAATAAGCCTGTTTTTTTTTTTCTTAGGTGAACATTCCCCAAGGTACATTTTACTCCCCCAGTCTTCCAAGCAGTGTATCCTAGTTACTTCCAGCTTGTTGAAGGATGCATTTGTCAGCTTTGCATTACCTAATTCACACCTAATTATGGTCTAAATTAACCGCAGGACTCCTAAACTTGGGTTTGCCGCTTCCCATTGCGGTAAACCTTGGCTGAACCATGACAGGCCCTGGCAGGTTAAGTGCTCCAAGCTAAATCGAACATATAACATCATTTAAGAACATTCAATTTCAGATTACGTCAATCAAATATATAGACATATATAAAACAGACATCATAACAAGAACAACACAAAACAGACACACGACTCGCTTTACTGACAAAACTGACCTTTGCAAAGACTTGTGGAGAGCTTGCGGTTGTGGAAAACGTAATTTATTTATTACAACCCCAAAAGCAGTGCGAAAACCAGTGTCCCATGTTCACACAGTTGCGATTTCATAGGTAACTTATCTCTCCGACGAAACTGGGGCACTTTGATTAATGTCAGAGTCGGTAAGTGAGGTGTGTAGACACGACAATAAAGCCTGCTCAGCGAGGGACGCGGCACAAACACGAAACAGGTAGACTGAAGCATGCAGGAGAAGCTGCTGTGATTTTAATGCAAGGACGAAAACATATATCGCTTGTTTTACTTAATAGCGAAGATGCTCGGCATGTAAACAAACAATATACTATCAGTCTCGGGAAGGAACTCCGGTTCATTGTAATTTCTGTTAATACAAGGTGTCTTGTATTTCAGGCCAGCTGAACACATAGAAAATGGTTAACAAAGCAAGGCTAAGACCTTAATTTAATACCTGTTAAAGCATTTTCACAAAGCCCAGTATCAGCTTTTCGTTTTACTTATACAGCTCGTCAAATGTATTCATCTCCAGCAACAACTCAATATTTTGTACTGCCCGACCCCTTGGCATTAATAAGCGGGTCGTATTAAAGTTCTCAAAGCGAGCTGTTATGAAGGTCTGGATATTGTTTGCTAGATGTCATAGTTTGAAATCGTTTGGACCAAAAAAGAAATTCTCAGACTTAAAGAGTGTTTTGAAATTGACTTAGAAATAGTTCAGTATATGTATAAATTTTGCAATATGTAGGAAAATCATATTTATAGTACACCCAATATTTATTAAAGCCTTTTTCGGGATTATGTGCATTATCATTGCATGATGTTTCTTTGAGGGACACTCAGGCAAATTTCTTATGATTAGAAAAGTGTAAACGCATACTGACACAAACCAAACACAAATACTCCCAGAACACAATTCATCACGTCTGCAGCATTAATAGCTTTAATAATATCTCAATAACTAAACGACTATTGCAGTTGAACTATTGCACAGATCAGCAGATGCTTCATAGCATTAGGGTAGCTAGCGCGGTTTTCATTCTTTAGGCCGTTTAGTCGGTGCGGAGTATGGCGGTGCATTACTGGAGCAGTGAATGGCGAAGAGGTTATTTAAATTCCAATAAGTAAAAGCGTTCGGACGTAGCCGTGTCCGCCCGAGTGTGGGCATGCTTGCTTAGCGCAGCCTTGTCTTCAGCTAAAAGTCTGCTGCAGGTTTCATACCTGTCCATTGTGGCAGGTTCTGAGTCCTCATGTTAGGTCATTGCAGAGGGAGAAGGAAGTCGGAGACGAGGTGGAGGAGGAATCGTGTCACAGGCTGCCACGGAGATGTGGTGGATTCTGCATCTTTATGTGTTTAGCAGTCTACTGTTTGACTTTCTGCCTTGGCAATAGTCTGAGTGGTTTTGCTCTGTATTTTATTTAAGTTCAAATGATGGAGGGAGGAGATGAATAATTCAGATTACGAATATAGAAAATTATGTCAGTACTTACAGTTTTTGGCTGCATTATCTGCTCTTCCATTTGTCGTTCCTGCTCCTTCAGGCTGTGAAACAAGAAGCAAAATAAAAACAGAGCAATTAATCGTGGGGAACGTGTCGACCCGTGTCCCAGGTCAGAACATTCAACCTTCTGAAAATGAACTTTACGATACACCTGCTGTGTATGTTTACGTTTGACATCTGTCGGTAGGCTGCAGGGACACAGCACTGATGCACCGGGAATCCCGCTGCTGTTTCAGCCCTTCCTGTGAGATCATGCCTGTCCCTGACACCTCAAAACACCCAATGTGACTCAGCGTGAAGTACTTTGCTGGAAAGACACCTCTGTGTTTACCGAGATGTATGGAGACACCACAATTTGTAAGAAACAAGCAGAGCAGGAGTTTACGGGTCTACATTTCATATCACAGTGTATTCATCATTGTTATTATAAACGAGCTTATGATCACAATAGAATCTAATTCTGATGATTTCCATGGCCGGGTGGTATGGTGGGCTCAGCTGGCACCACTGTTATTTCACACTCCCAGGCTCGGGTTCATATTCCAAACACTTCGGTGTGTGTATGTGATGTGTGCATGTTTTTTCCACGTTTTGTGGAATTCGGCATGCAGTTAGGCTATTTGTCATCTCCAAATTGCCTGTAGTGTATGTTTGTGCCCAGTGATGGACTGGCATCCCGTCCAGGGTGTCCCCCACCTGGTGCCCAGTGATGGATTGGCATCCCATCCAGGGTGTCCCCCACCTGGTGTCCAGTGATGGACTGGCATACCATCCAGGGTGTCCCCCGCCTAGTGCCCAGTGATGGACTGGCATCCCGTCCAGGGTGTCCCCCGCCTGATGCCCAGTGATGGACTGGCATCCCATCCAGGGTGTCCCCCACCTGGTGCCCAGTGATGGACTGGCATCCCATCCAGGGTGTCCCCCGCCTGATGCCCAGTGATGCACTGGCTTCCATCCAGGGTGTCCCCCACCTGGTGCCCAGTGATGGACTGGCATCCCATCCAGGGTGTCCCCTGCCTGATGCCCAGTGATGGACTGGCATCCCATCCAGGGTGTCCCCTGCCTGATGCCCAGTGATGGACTGGTATCCCATCCAGAGTGCCCCCCTTGCCTTGTGCCCTACGCTGCCTAAGATGGGCTTCCACCCCCACCCCACTCTCCACATTAACCCTATACTGTATGAGTGCAGATAACGACACCTTCTGTGGTGTTCATGACAGTGTTTGGCGACTGCTGCACATCAAGCTCACGGTGACACGTGTGCTGTAGTCACCATGTCATTTGATCTCATCGTCCACATATGTTACAGTATGATGGCTTTTTTATTTGCCACTGTGAAATGCTCTATGGACAAACGCTGAAATATTTAGATGCATGCATGAGATAATAATAAACGCTTTTAATAAAATGTCACTTTTCCTGTTACGCATACCTGCACATCTCTGGACTGCAGTAGGTCACCTCAGAGGACACCAGTGCAGTGCTGGAGGAAGGGATTCGTTCAAAGTCATGGGACAAATGAGGCTCCAGAACCTGCAGTGTGTGGGAGTATCCTGAACTAACCAATCAATGCTAGGGATAAGTGAGGCTTTTACACCCATGGAGGGTGGGAGTATCCTGAACTAACAATCAATGCTAGGGATAAGTGAGGCTTTTACACCCATGGAGGGTGGGAGTATCCTGAACTAACCAATCAATGCTAGGGATAAGTGAGGCTTTTACACCCATGGAGAGTGGGAGTATCCTGAACTAACCAATCAATGCTAGAGATAAGTGAGGCTTTTACACCCATGGAGAGTGGGAGTATCCTGAACTAACCAATCAATGCTAGGGATAAGTGAGGCTTTTACACCCATGGAGGGTGGGAGTATCCTGAACTAACCAATCAATGCTAGGGATAAGTGAGGCTTTTACACCCATGGAGGGTGGTAGTATCCTGAACTAACCAATCAATGCTAGAGATAAGTGAGGCTTTTACACCCATGGAGGGTGGTAGTATCCTGAACTAACCAATCAATGCTAGAGATAAGTGAGGCTTTTACACCCATGGAGGGTGGGAGTATCCTGAGCTAACCAATCAATGCTGGTGCTAATTGAGGCTTCAAAACCCATTGTAGGTGGGTGTATCTTGAACTGACCAATCAATGCTGGCAATAAATGAGGCCTCAAAACCCATAGTAAGTAGGAACATCCTGAAATATCCAATCAATGCAAATAGCCAGATACTCCCACCCATCACAGGTTTTGAAGCTATATACTATAATCCCACTCACCATGGGTTTTGAAGCTTAATTTTTTGTCATTACTGATGCTTTGTACACCTTCAGTTAAGTCTTCCTCGGACTACAACACCCAGCATTCCAAGCACGTAATGAGGCCCAGTATTAATGCCAGAGTGCAAGACACTAGGGTTGCCTGATAATGCATTGTTCGTCTGGGCTTTCAGGACAGGTCATAGCCTTTCACTGGCCACTGTCCACGGTGATAGAGGAAAACCATGACAGCTGTCCTCTTCTGACGTCACCTGTCTTATCTGCACATCTCAGCGGTTTGTGGAAAGGTCATCAGTAAAGTCTCAGGAGGAGTCTTGTTCGCCTAGCCTTGAGAAATGCACTTAACCTGAATTCCCGCATTAACATACCCATCCATACTAAATGATAGAATCAAAAGCATCAGCAAAATAATTTAATTAAGAGACAAGTACTTGGTGAATTTGCATGATTTCAGCAATTATATGCTGCTACCCTACACTGCAAATTAAAATTTCGCACTTTCCATGAGCATATTTATGTGTTAGACTCTAAAGATGCACAGTACAGGATCATGGAGGGGGGGGATTTCTGAAGGCTGCCTCAGGCAATGTAGGACACGGAGCAGGGGTACAGGGACCACCTGGTAATAAAAATAAAGTTGGATTATTGTCATTTCTAAGTTGCGAGTGTTCAGCATTTTTGCTTCAGCACGATTGAAATCACCAATTTAATTCATCTGCTCAGTCACCGCAGAAAAAGCTCAGCAAGATGTCAGTAGAACTGGGATGAAAACCAGTTTGCCCAGTAGCCTGGGATAGCCTATTTTGATTTGAGTTTTGATGCCTCCAGTTTAAAGACACAATGGGAAATGTTTAATCAAATTCATGCTAAGTGTTATGATGTTTAACTTCCATGACTTATTAGTGATTCAGCTGAGCCGTGATCAGTACCACCCAATAGCGTCAGAAGGGGATTGAGCTGCTCAAATGCCATAACCGGTCGGTCTTGAGTTGCTCTGAGGTTGTAACAGTCTGATGTTGAAGCCTCACTTACTGTCAGGAAGTGCTTCACACATTATAATTGGTTTATTAAAATGTAATGAAAGTTGGTGAGAGGGTTCGTGCCAACACCCTGACAGGCCTAAGTGGCATGCCATTTAAGCCATACATGAAAAGGTATACAATGAAGGCCTTTGATTAATTGCTAAATGATATCGTTGGCTCCCATCGTTGGACATATTTCAGCCCATCCATTTCAGCAACATTCTATCTCCCTCGTAATTAAACTGGAACCCCCCCGGAATGAGTAGTTTTCCGAGCCGAGTCAGCCGTCAAGGCTGAATGAAGAAACCCCGAGGGAGGGACAGACCGACGCCACACCTTGCCGCTTCCCAGAATTCTCAGTGGTGGCAGGGAAGAGGTCTGGGAGAGTTAGCAGTACACGGGGTCAGCAGTGTTGCGACTGACTGCGGTTTCTGCGCGCGTGAAAAATGACGGGGGTTCGGCACGGACACGGGTGGCGAGAAGACCTGCTGACCCAATCACAGGAAAACAGCGGGAAAGCCTTTTAACGAGAGCCTGGGGCCCCGTACCTCTTTCTATTAATAAAAAAAAAAAAAACAGGTGAGACGATACAGGGCTATAATTTTCACCTTGTCAGTTTTAAAAAGTACAAATAACCTCCAAAACTGTGGGGTCATCCACTGGCTTGAGAATGGTGTTACACAAGGTCATCACCCCCTCCCCCCTAAATCCCCTTGGTATCTTTCAATTTTCCAAACACATTTAGAATTTTTGAGAGCACGGAGATACTGTCAGTGGCTTTAATAGAAAATGTGTTCACGCTAAATGCCGGCTTATCTAGTGGAACCTTCAAGTACCTGGTCCAATTCTGACATGTACATTAAACATTTAAAATTGCATTACTACAGCAACCTTAAAGTGTGCACACCCCCACCAACACCAAACACACACGAGTCACTTTGTAACTTGACTTAATACTGACTGAACAGTGAATATATATTAATATAAAAATTAAACAAACCTGTTTAATTAGTAAGCAGTTTTTCCCTTTGTTTTTCCTCCTATTTCTTTCATGGCTTGTTATTATGTACAAAGTAGTCATTGTAGAAACAGTGAACAAGCTCTTGACTATTTTCTTCTGCTTTTGTTTACCATAACTGGAGATGTTGCTCTCAGCCAAAGTTAACCACCGCCTTGGGGAGAGCAACACTTGAACCTAAGTTGCTCTAAATGATTCAGCTGTAGATGCATGGATGTACATTGAAAAGAGAGTCATCTGTGGGTCAGCCTTTTGGAAATGCTGCGCAAAAACGAAGAAGCCTTCCAATTTGCGAGTGGCTTCTCGCCACCTTACGAACCGCCATGACATCATTGCGACCAAAGGTGCAAATTCTCCTCGCATCTTTCATTCCGAGAGCTCTCGTACCTTCATCACCTCCTGTATGAATTTAACACCACATGTCAAACAATATCCCATGGCAAAAAGGCAGGTTTCTCATTATTTATTCTTTTTGTGTTTATGCGATGCGTTATCGACATAAATAAAACACATATCATAGCTTATAGATTTGGATGATATGTCAATGCAACGTGACTGTAGTTCTGCATGAGATGATCCTGCAAAAATGTGTCACAGAGGTTAAAATCCTGTCACTATGATAAGAATGTCAGGGTAAGGAGATCTACAGGCCAGATCTGGGGATTATGGGATGGCCGGAAGAAACTGAGCAAAATATAAGTGCTAGAGTGGAATAAATATATAATAGAAAGAATGTTTGAAAGTCAAAATATTAAAACGAGAAGTTAATTATATACAGAATTTGGTAAGCATGTATTCATGCTAGAGTGAAAGCCAGGATATATCAGGTCCATCAAAGACTGAGCTCCAGAATCCTTGGCTAAGTAAGTAAGGTAACCAAGAATATTCTTTACTGAAAACCCATCACCAAACCCCACCACCATGATGATTCTGTTAGCCTTTATCGCCTCGTCTCATCAACAATATCTTTCGCGGCGTCTTCCTGAAGAAATCGTGGGTGTTGTACTATCCCGTGTGTGTCAGTGGCAAAGTTCATTATCGGGTCTTGTTTATGTACAGTGAAACCTGTGACTTTGCTCCCGTGACCATAAATTTCTCCTTCTCATTGACAGTTGTAGAGCACAGCATCTCTTCAAAACATATTTTAGCCTCAGCTAATCAGGAAACATGGTATAGTATAAATATTGTAACGTTTGAGTAAGGGATGCAGCCATTCACATGTAATGAGTGGGGAGGTACGTAGCTTTGCTACAGTATGCATGATCTTTACCTAATCTGCTCCAGTTACATATCCAACTCTGTAATGTTTTGTGGGGCGTCTATGAAAGTAGAAGCTAGAATTTGTTTTGGATTTTCCGGGTAAAGCGTTACTATGAATAAACTTTTGTTGTGTCGATTAAGTAAACCTTCTGCTGTACTTTGTTGCATTGCTGTGCCACCGACTGTAGACCCAAGTAAACAAATAAAAATGACGTTCCGGAGTAAACAGCATTCACTGGCACGTTAGCAAATTTCTATTTTTCTCTGACATTTGAAGCCACAGCTCTGCAGGGGTTATCAGTGACATGAGTAATAAAAAATAGATTTGTGTCGTTCTTGTTGCAGGACCTTCGTTCTACAACAGATCGAGAGGATTAAGCTGATAAGTTAAATTAGGCAGTGAAAATCAGATCACAGGCCTTACTGCATAACCATAAACTCATATTGATTGGGAAAGTCAATTAACCCCCCTGATTTGAAAGGACAGATAAAATAATTCAAGGACATGATGCATTTAACTAGACCAAAGCATTGTCAGGCTGTAAATCTGTACAAATCTCTTATGTCTCGTGTATGCTTTTAAAAATGACACTTGCATAATTATAATAAACTGCAGTCCTTCAAGGTTCAAATAAAGTTCCTTTTTTTCGGGTTGCAAAAAATATGGCATTTACAGAAATATTGTTGTTACACAGTCAATTTAAGTTCACAAATTGTTTAAAGATTTAAAGTTTCTTCACCTAGAAACAATACAAATAGATTAGGAATTTATTTGAGCACAGAAACTGGTTTTTTATGTGCAATATTCCGAAATAATATGCCATATGGTACTAATTTATAAGAATTATTCTTCAGGTTTATTCATTATCTATTATATATTCTTTTAAATCATTCCTAAAATTTTAGTTAACTGGCATCCTATCTGTCTGGAGTAGAGTGTGTATGGGATCAGCCATTTTAGAAGTGGGTGGGTAGACTTAACTAGATAATTATCCTTTTGTTATATGTCTAGATGAAAACATCGCCACAGCGTATGTCAACACAGCTGCTATATGAATTCTGCAGTACTATGTTTGTGCAGTTGTGTAGACACGCATATGCCTCGTTCAGTTTGGAGCCAGTCAGAAATGTCGTAGAAGTCAAAGCTCTTAATTTTCCGAGTCGATGTTGCCGTCACATGCGACAAAAGGCGCAAAGACCTCAAAAATGAGCATTTAAAATGTCAACGGTGAAGCCCACCAGAAAAGCTACAGTAAACGGCAAATTGCTTGGCTGTTTTCGGAGTCTGTCAGCTTCTAAGTCATTGGCAAGACAGTGCTGGCTGTCCCGTATGTACGGTGGACTCGTTTTCAAAGATCGTGGTTCCAGTAGATTCCAGAATTTCATGGAATCGCTGTTGTTTGAGGACTCCTCAATCTTTATTATTGAAGCAAATTCCAAAAGGCACCGTAACCTTGCATTCAATAAGTCGTTATGGAAGATGGATGGATGAAATTTCGAAAGCTGAATCTTCAGCACATTCAGAAATTGAAATAAAAATGAGAAGACAGACATGATTTTCATTAGTTTTGTTTTGTCATTTTTTTATATATATATAGACGCATAGGTCCAAAGTAAAGTTCTTGAGGAGTTCTTTAGGTGTTTAGATCCTGAGATTACTTTTAGAAACAAATGTCCCACAATATTCTCGCAGCTCTCTGCAAAATCACGTGCTTTTGTATAAAAATCTTTTAGCTCAGACAGGTTTTAAGCAGCATAAACATTAATAACCCGTCTGACTCTGAACCATGTCTCGATCTTTACAGCAGATCTCAAATTGTTCTCATAAACCAGCATATTCTCTTAGGTCCCCTGTCTTCTCCTTCACACATAAACACACACAGAACCTCCGATGAAGGCAATGCCATTCTGAAGAAAGTTCACCTAACATAAAACCCACATGCCAACCTTTTGCCAGTCCTCCTGTAGAAATCTGTTAGCAAATTGGCCACAATTACAGAGGCAGGGCCTGATGTCCTTGTAATGTAATGTAATGTTCTGCATTCCCTGGATCGCATTACTTTGAGGCCTAAAATGTAAAAGGAGCATTGTGAGATGTTAAATTATGCATTTCAGATTAATTATTCCCCCAATTTATCATTATAAGGTTGATAATCTGCTGGCTGTGTACAATACAGGGGTAAGAATATACTGTGAACATTTTCTAATTGAATCCGTCTTTTAATGTTTCTTTCAACATAATTTATTTTGTAGTTTGAACTGCCATACGACAGCATTAGAAAACCCCCAAAGCAGGAAAAGTACGGCTAATTAAGATGTCTGAGTGTGTGAAAAGCATGTGTGCTTTTATTTTGATTCCCGGTATTCCTATAAGTACCTTAGCCACTTTTAAATCGAGATTAAAAGCACTTCTATTCTGTAGGGTTTCTATCCAGTTTGAGTTTTACTTTTATTCTCTGTTCTGAAATTCTTATCTTTGTTGTTAAACATCTAAATCAATTTATATTTTATTATTTTTCTTAATTGTAAACCACTTTGAATTGCAGTTTGCATGAATCGTGCCATACAAATTGGCTTTTGGGTTCTTGCAAGAGGCTCTAGTAAGGTGATCAACTGTTTCCATGGCAATTAATCAGCAGCCCCAGGCCATGAGACACCTGAGGTAATGATAGCCAGCTTAGTGGGCTGATTGCCTACTGATCTGTGTTTGTCTTTAAAAGCTGTTCACCTCTTCACCTCTGTCCTTCCTAATGGCATGCCTTTCGTCCACGAAATACCACATTGTACAATGAAAAAAATCAGACGTAAACATAACTTTAATGATCCTGCTGATAATTTTAATATAATTCTGGATCAAAAGTATATACAGATAAACAACATTCCCTATACTCTGTCACCCTGAGTCAGGTAACTGGTCAGAGGATAGAATTACACTATATGAATTATGCTAATTAGTGTTGAACAGGCAAAAAAATGCTTCTAATGAATCTTCAACAAACCAAAACAAATTCATCTTCCATTACATGTATTAAATTAAGTAGCTACACCAATGATACGTAATTAAAAAATATGCTGAATTAAGTTATATTTAGTGGCATGATTAACTAAGAGATATTTGTATTACAATCACACACTTCCCTGTTATTGGCTTCATATTTTAACTGCTTAGCCTTAATAGTATCAACACGGTGGTAATTAGAATGTTACACGCTCTTCAACGTCAGGGTGAGGCCAGTCACTCTTGTGAATCACGTTCAGGAATAACTCCCGGATTCCCCGTCTCTCATGACAGCTCGTTTCTGGCCTCCGCCTCGACGCCACAAAGCACAGAAGCCGTTTGGCAGACCGTACCCTGCAAACAAATGTGAGAGCAGGACAGGGACCAGCTGCTTTGGCAGGGCTAAAAGGCACTCACTTTTATCGCCATAACAGCTTGATCATGAGATCCAGAATCGTGGTCTCCACACCAACCATATGTTAATCTGTATGTGACACTAAATAAAGGACTGGAAGCTCATCCTTGTACCTCGCAGGGTATGAGATGCTGTGGAAAAGAAGATTCTAAGGATTTATGACCTAAAAAGACTCTTGGTTTGTTTCTTAAATAATTGCTTACAGTTTTTTTTTTTTCCAGTTTTAGCAGTTAATGTTTTTACATACTCGTAGTTATGGACTGGACAAGAAAAACGTTTTAGCTAATGGAACATGCTTACTTGGTGTACAGTATGTAAAGCGATGATACAGCATAATGAACGACAAACAGATGCTGTCATCGTGAAGGCGTGGTCTCAGTCGGGACCCAGGTACACGTGTGACGCAAAGCGATGGATGATTCCTATATTAATTACACATGGTCATGGATGGGCAATTTGTCTGGATCCACAGTCAATTATTCAACCAAATTTACAGTAACTGCTAGTTCACTGTAAACCACACCCAGGCACAGCTCGTGTGCGTTTGTGTCAATGATTCCATCCCATCAAAGTAGAAATATTGATAGTGTAGAATTTAAATGGATTGTGTATGTGTGTATTTAATGTAAATTGACTCCCTTTAACTGTCAGAGAAGTAACGGAAGTTTCAGCTGGGTTTGCTAGTTATGTTCAACTGAAAACTTCTAATAATTCCCCTGTTTAGACTGCCTTTCAGAATTGGGTCATTTCTGTACATCAAGTCTAATACATTTCTCCAGCCGCAAATATTTCACAAGAGCTGTGTTTCCTGGGATTGGCTCAAAGCCCTTCATAACCCTGATTTTCCTAAATGGTTATGGTAATTGGGTGGATGTATATTATAACCTTGCTTCCTGTAAGCCTCAGATCAGTTGTTGTACCTTTTTTCATCGTAGCCTCGTTTTAGAAAATGAAGTGAATTCATTTAAGTGAAGTCTTCTTATAACTGGCATTTGTTTTCATTGTGGCAGCATGGAACTCTGGGTGTGCGTATGCATTAAACCACATCTAATTCTCCCAGACATTGAAAGTGCATAATGGTATCAGATACTTCTTCAAAATGCATTTGAAACAGTTTTTAAGAAACATGAAGTGTTCCACAGTAACCCCCAGAACTTTCAACTTACTAATTCGTTTTTATGCATTAGGTATAATTTAGTAGAAGTAAATGATTACATCAATTACTTTTGCTTGGCGAACATTGGAAACGCTGTGACTTGAAGGCATCTTTTATTTTTTCTGGCTGTTGTGACAACTTGATTAGCCAATGGCAGCAAGCAGGACTGTGAGACATGATCTTCTGAAGGTAATGCGCTATCACTTTAAAATTGTCAGAATAATCATCCTCAATGATTTTAAAATTGTTTTAGTCTTATTCCTTCTATCTAAAACGGTTTTCCCTTTTCCTAATTTTATCCTTCCTTCTTCCTTCCCTCTTCTTTTCCTCCATCCAAACATGCGATGGGCTTATCTGGTAAATTAGAAAGGCTTTTAAAGCAGAAGTAGTTACTCAGTAATATAATTTAAATGGAGCTAGTTATCTGCCTGTGGAGAGTATTTAGCGAACAATGCCTCGATGATGAAACAGTAATGTAATTTTGTTTGCCGAAAGACATAAGACCAGACAAACTCTCTCCATATCAAGAGTATATTTCCGGACGAAACTCGTTTTTAAAAACCTTCAAAACCTCGTGAGCTTGTTCACACGAGCCGAACTTTGGTCTGGAAACTGGTACAAGACATGTTTAAGCAGGCCTTAACCACGAGGAACTCGTTTCATCAAATGCAAGGGACAGAAAACCGTAACGTGGCAAAACTCTCACCGTAAACTGACTACTACTTTAAACGGCATGCAGTAAAGCACCACGATATCTTAATGAATCTCAAGCTGCTTTAACTGAACTTATATGGTTTATAATAAATAGGCTATAGGATTTTAAACTGACAGATCAGCAGCAATCACAAAGGTGTCTGAAGTCAAAAATATTCTTCATTTAATTTGTATTACCTCAGTAAATTTACATTTAATATGCAGATTAACCATCAGATGACATCAATAACATGATCACTAAGATATTCTGAATATGGATGTTATGAGAAGAACATTTAAAATTAAACATAACCGGATAATCCCACAACACTGTACGGGATGGACGGATGGACGGACGGACGGACAGATGGGTGGAAGGATGGATGGAATATTTGCTAAGGTCCACTTTTTGCTCATATCATCAGTTAGTCAGCAATAATCATTGCCAGGTATCTCCTCTGTCATTTGTGTGTCCATTACTCCAGCCATACCGAAGTCAGTTGTATGCGTCAATCCTTCTCACCAAGTCACAAGCAGAGTGCATGAGCTCCCTGTATTTTCGCGATGCCAACGAAACTGCCAGCCATCGGGTTACCATGAGTTTGGTCAACATACATTCACACCTCTCGGGAGAAAGAAAGTCAGCTTTTCGCAAACTCTACCTTAGAGCATCATACTCATTTTTAAAGGCATCAGCTGGAAAACAGTTCAGTAGAGAAGTTTCAAACCAGTCTCACTTATTTTCCTATTTACCATGTCCCACATGGAGACTAACCAGCACTAACTAGTTCCAGGATTACTGCTTACGGCCTCCTCAGAAAAATTCCACATTCTTTATATAGTCTTACTTTGATGTAAACAAAGGCCAGTGAGCACATCGAGCAGGCTGTCCCTCTGTTTGTAGGAAGACTCTAAGTCAGTCCGTTTGTCTTGGGTTTGGGTGTAACGCTGTGTCAACCACATGAATCAGAATAAATAAAAACTTTAATTACCAGACTTTATTCTTGGTGGGTGCAAATCTACAAACAAAAGTACATATTTCTGACAAACAAGCTCTATAAACAGAACGTATAAGAAAACCACCCAGGAGTGTCATACAGTACCTCTTCTATAATAAATTATACCATATGGTTTTTTCCCCCCCTTGCTGATAGGATTTGTGTACTGTAGTGTGTGGTTCATCTTAAACACTGGGCTCCGTTGGCTGATTTGTAATTTTCCTATAACTCTCTGCAGCTATTGTAAAGAGTTCATGAATAAACAGGCTGGTATTATACACAGCTGCAGATTTTAGGAGTGTTTAAGTAATTGGAATAATCACAGTGAGTGATATCTTGCAAATCCTGGTCAGCAGTATTTTAATGGAATAAACACAGGATAAGTAGGTGAAGTCGTGTTAAAAATGATTAATTTTAGGAGCACAAAGAAAGTGTATGAGTTTTCTGCCATCCCTCTCTGCCGAGTTTAACAAGGTCGGACGTGCAAGTCTGTATTCTCCAAATACCATAGGAATGAACGCTGATCTCTCTCCTTTAACAAATCACTTCCATTCATATCTCTGCAATACTTTGACTTTGCAGTAGTCAAGCTTTCTAATTACCCCGGTTAATGACTTCAGTGGGTTGCATCCATTTCCCTCCAAATATCACAGCGGGTGTCATACGTCTGCCGGGGGAGGGGCCTGTCGGGAAACATTAACAACGGGATGATGGGATTGGCCACACGACTGCACCAAAGGTCACGCCTGTTGCTGTGTGTGAGTGATCCCCACGTTAGAGTAGATAGTAAACAGAGCTCCAGGTTAGATTGGGGTCAGATTAGCACTGCCTGGCAGTTCTAGACCATTTCAAGCAGGAAGGGCCAAGCTGGGGCCAGTTGTTCTCTCGGGGAGGCACATGATAAAAAACGTACTCTGCCACCAATCAAATTACAAGTTAATAAAACTAACTCTCATCTAGGGGTTCAGTAGAGGGGGTTCAAGACTATTGATGGAGGGGGCACTGGCTGCCCCTGGCTTCCCCCTAGAACCACCCCTGCAGTCGTCAAAGCCATGAAGCATGCTACTCACAGGCTGAAGCAGCCAAGGACCAGAACTCAATGACACAGTCTCTGTGACTACCAAATAAAAGATGCATTTTTTAAAAATTAATATCGAACATGTGTCTACACAGCAACACTGTTCACAACAACCGCGTGTTCTAAGGCTTCCATAACTGTTTTCATAACTGATGAAATATTAATACCTACTTGAATTATCCTCCTCTTTGTTACCCAGAACGGTTCTGTAGTTTATGGACAGTCTAAAATGTTTCTGCATGGCAGGATAACCTCTTAAAATAAAGTGCTGAAGGAGAAAAAATGAGGGCTTAGCAAAAGTTTTGACATGACCAACACATACCAGCCCCACACAAGTAATATCACACTCCGGAATATGACCGCTCTGAAATATGACCAGTGACCACACTGGAATATGACCTCTCTGAAATATGACCACTGCGGAATCTTACCACACTGGAATATTACATCTCTGAAATTTGACCACTCTAGAATCTGACCACACCGGAATATGACAACTCTGAAATAGGACCACTCCTGATTCTGACCACTCCAGAATATGACCACTATGAAATATGATCATTCCAAAATTTGACCACTCCAAAATCTGACCACTCTGGAATCTGACCACAGCGGAATATGACCACTCTGAAATATGACCACTCCAAAATCTGACCATGAGCAAAAGCACCTTTTCTTAAATAGTAACCAGAAGGACAGAACAACTAGACAGATCCAGATGACTATCAAAGCCCCAAGTCATGTTTATGTCATACATTTCTCTGCATATTTATAAAATTACATAATAATCATTATTTATGATCAAATTATATTATTAAACTACTGTTTTCAAGTGCTAAAAACAAAATCCATACCAATGACAATTGCTTAGAATAACCACAAGTAATATAATAATTATTATCCTCAGGTGTGTAAGCGTGAGTTCAAGCCTGACAGGCTACGGTAGGGCAGAAATACGGTCTACAGATGCTGTGTGGCTCACCGACGGTACAGCATGGCGCCACCAGGAACCCGCTCTCTGTACATCCCATCCCCAGTGACCGCTGGACCACTTAGATCAATACTGAAGTCGCTGAGTCCGCAGGATGCATTCTGTTCGGGAGCCTCTGAACCCTATTTTTGGCACACTCTTTCCTCAACTTAGCAGGAGAAGAAAAAAAAAAAAACTTGGAAATTGGGTTGACAGCATGTCGACCGAGGTTCAGCACACAAACACTTTTCAAGTGTAACCACCGCTGTACGCTGAACGTGTGCAAAAGGGAGGTTATCAGTAGGGTCATGATTAATTCAGGATAAAGGAAGCCCTTCAGCAAAACTTCACAGGAAATGTGGTACTGATGGAAGAACGTGAAACTGTTAGTCAGCATGTACTCTGTTTTTAAATGGAGCCATTAAAGTGAAATGTATATCAAGAATCTCGGCAATGTGCTCAGATGCTTTATGAATAGTAAATATATTTCAACCTAAGGAACCCTAAACAATTCAAGCTGCAGGAACCCGAACCCATCTTCACGTGGTTTCTGGTACTGTAAGGTCGGTACAGCCAGTCCAATTTCAAAATCTGTTCTTTGGCAAACATTTACCCACGGGCTTAACTGTAAAACCACAAAACTGGAGTTGGCATTTTCATTTTATTTTATTTTTACATCCTCTTCTCTGCTGGACGCCTTGGCACCTTGTCTGCACTGGAGAATTTCGGAGGAAGGAATTGCCACAGAAAGCGGGGGTGGGGGGTGGGGGGCCCTTTTCCCAGATCGCTGCCTGCATGGCTTCCCACGGGTGAGGCTGGCTGCAAAAAGCGACGGAGGAGGATGTCCTTAATTGCATTAAGAACCGGCACATCCCTTGTGCCATGGAACAGTTGGATTAAAGGGCTGGTGTTGGTTTTACTAACACGGCGGATATGCGGATGTACAGAAACATCCCAGGTGGATATGTCACTATGGCAAAGCTTTATTTATGCATCAGACTCCATCTACTGTCACTTCTGTGCCAACAACCCTCCCCCCAAATGGGAGCATTTTTCAAACTTCAACCCGAATGCATCAGAGGAACAACCGGGGCGTGTTATTGGAGATGAGTTATTGATTTCGGGATTTGCACATTGTGAATGAGGAAGCAGAAACAGGCACAGAGTACAAGTGCAAGAGGAAATTTTTCCTGGGAGGGGGGACAATGCAGTGTGGGTGTTTTTTCTAGTGGATTCTCACACCGGGCATTGTGTAATGTTTGGCATGGATGTTGAAAGTCACCGATCAGCCAGTGAAAGTATGCTGACGTGATGGCCGATCCCCGATTCATTGCAGACCTTTCTGCTTCACTCCCACACCAACGAGACAGCAGCAGGAGATGGGATTCATTGTTCCGTCTTAATTGGACTGAACTGAAAGAATAGGACAGGCAAGGTAGCAAGACGGTTGAGTGGAGAGGCAGGCCGCACTTACCTTCAGCTGAATACCGCCCGCTGAATCCTCATCCCTACGTGTCCCTTCTGAGGCTCCCCACCCTTCACTGGGCCAAAGTAAGGCTCCTAGCAAGATTGCCCAAAGACGCACCCAGGCCATCGGTGCGGATCTGTCAGGGAGAATGCAGAGAGTGTCACACAGCCACCCTTCCAATGACATCACTTCAGAGCACAGGCCAAATCGCCTAATGGCCACATATGGTCAAGCGTCACCAACGAGGCCCAATAAATGGTCTTTCTACATCAGCGTCAACATTAGCTCCGTTAGCATCATAGCATGTAGGTCCCTGTCTTTGTTCTCAGAACTCTCTCTTTGTTTGGTCGAACCAAACTTTTGACTAAGGAAATTTAATTGGGTTTTTATGTGCTAGTTATGGACTCGTATTTGTTGCACGTACTAAAAATTGCAAGATCCAGCAGTGTATGCGCTTATATGAAAGTTTGTGGAAATAAATATGTAGTATATGTGTTATTGCTATCTGACTGAAACCTTTAAAGAATAACGTACATTAGTACTCTGCAAAATTTTGCTTTATCAGCAGTTAAATATTTGATGTTCTGTTTGTTCTACATAATTAAGTGACTAATAATATGTCAATATATTAACAAACTCCTCAGAGAAATATATGATGAGAATTCATCTGGAAACTGAGCTAAGCCTGATTACTGAGCTAAGTTCAGATGAAACCAGAATCATCTAGACCTGCATGCAGAAACTTTCAAACTTCAATATCTGGTTTCTGAATGAGAAAAAAGTAATAGGCTGTAAAATCAATCATAATTAGTCTTGTGATTAAAATTTCTTTCTGATTAAATTTTAATTTCTCATTGAAGTATGGAGGAAAAAAAGATTTCAGATCAAAATCTGGAAAGACATTAGCATAGTGAAGGGACAAATGAGGCTTCATAACCCATGGTGTGTAGGAGTATCCAGAACTAACCAACCCATACTGGTGGTAAATAAGGCTTCAAAACCCATGGTGGGTGAGAGAATCCAAGCTACCAATCCATGCTGGAGGGTTTTAAAGCTTAATTTAGTGTCAGAATTGATTGGTTAGTTCTGGATACTCCCATGCACCATTGGTTTTGAATTTGATGGTGCTTCTCCCATAAATATACTAAGGAGTACAGCTGATGAGGCATTATCTCATGTATCGTATAACGCAGGTGCCAAAACCTTCAGGGCCAACTGCACTACAGAAAGCTGGCTCACTTTAGGTTAATCACAGATGCAGGACAGAAGGTGGGAAAAAACCTTAGAGAAGATCGCAGTGAATTAAAGAGTGAAGCGAAAGAGACTGATTTGATTTTTGTGCCCATTTCTCGTTTTCTAATTGATACCTAAGGGAGTATTGACTCTCCCCATGGCCTGAATTTAATTTCAGTCTGTTTCTTATTGATTATGGATGTCATCATTCTGAATTATGTGAAAAAGTCTCAGAGGATCTGTAGTGACAAGTGTAGGACTGTCGAACTCCAGAAAGCTCGTTGTACTGCCAGCTGTCCCGTAAACCATCTGGGGCATGTACTCTTTTTGTATATATTCAAGGCATCCTGCCACTCACTCCACCCCTGAATTCCACGTGTTCCTTTCCCACGTCACGCCTCGCAGTAACCGTGAAGCACACCGATGATAACTGAGATGTGAAGTCATCTTTCTCGAAACGTGAACACATCAAGCGCCCCTGATTTCCCAGGTCTCTAGGTTCCTCACACAGTAAGCACTACAAATGACACAAGTAGAAAAATGAAAATCATCGTTCCAAATTAACCCGCTTAATCTATGAGTGAAAACGTTATGCTAATTTAATCAAGGTCCCCAACCACTTGTGACGATGGTCCTGTCCCAATCCAGACTCGCGAGCCCATGAGCGCGCATGCGTTTTCTGACAGATGCCTTCATAACTTATAACACAGCTGCCGGAGGTCTGCCGGGCCGTGTCACGTTAACAAGGCTGTCTGTAGACCATGGTGTACATCGCTTACTGCTCGGCTATAAGGCATTTGAAGAGGTCGGGGCAAATCGAACTGCCCATCACAGATAGAGCGACTCCAGGTTAACGGCAAGAATTCTTCCTGAAGTTTTGTATGACAAAGCTATGCGGTAAATCTCCCAGAGTGCATCTGAAGTGAAGTTATACTGCTATACCATCAAGGAGATAAGACTGCAAAGGGCGATGAGCCCATGCAAACGAGACGAAGTGACAGGGAAATCACAGGAACGGGATCTGCATTTGCATTTATTAATTTAGCAGGAACCTTCTATTCAAAGACAGTGCATAGAAGGTCGGTAAGCAAAGATAGCAATTTGTGGGTGTCAGTAATTCTTTTTTGTAAAAGTAAAATGCAACTAAAATGTAGAATATAGTGTTTCTCAAATATATACAAAATCAAACACTATTTAATATTTAGCTGGAAAGAACCAGTTGTTCTGAATAGAACTGCAGTTTTTTTTCAACCTGAAATTCTGAAGGTCCAAAGTTTAAGAGGGAATCTAATACCAGGGCAGATATACTATATATATATCAGATTAGGACTATGATCAACGTCATTTTATGTCCCCTTTTTTATGGGACATTTGGGTTCCAATTAGATTGATTTTCTTTTTATTCATCTGCCTGAGAATCTAGCTAGTTGCTTGATAATAAAAGTCTAATAACATTGACCTTTCCAATATTTTTCTTCTTTTCACTTTGAAGAGTAAAGACATTCAGTTATTTGATGATGCCGTACAGCCGGGGCAAGGTTCCCGTACCCACAATTCGGTAAACATCTGAAAACCCATCTTGGTTCGAACAACACTGGAGCCTGAGGGATGTTGTACCCAATGAAGCACAGGGCAGCAAAAGACTTAAATTACATGGATTCAGATCCTTGACATTTACTGGCCTGCCTGAGCTGTCCTCCATATTAATTACCATCTGACTTCCTTTCGTAACCTCCTCCAAATCTCTTTGGAAGACAGCTGCAGGGAGGGCAGGAGGCAGTAAAACCCACTGGCTCTGTTACTCCTCTCTCCTCCATGGGAGGAAGGGGAAACCACCTCGCTGTCAAGAGGGAGCTCCACATGATGAACACCTATGACCAAGTCAGAGCCATGCTGATCTTGAACGAGCCCACGGGGTAAAAAACGATGCAAGATGAATGAAACGCAATCACGAGTTATTAAAAATGGCCAAACAAAGGTCATGTATGTATTTTTGCCCCAGAACCCTAACCAGGAAAAGCTGTTGGATGGATGGACGGACGGACGGGTTTTTGGCTATTTTGTTAGACAGAAATATGTAAAAATTTTATAATATATATGTACTTATTTTGCCACCTCCTTTTCTGCATAGTTGTACCTCACTGTTGTCCATCACAGTGACTTCCAGCATAGCTGAATAAGGTCATATCTGTCTTTCTTTTTTCAATAATAAACTTAAATTGATTACACAAAAATACATATCGAAGTGGTTCTCCCACATCGCTGAACTTAGTTGTAACTGACCGGATATGTAAGATGAAAGACTCATTCTTTTTAATAGTAAAATCCTACCAGGAGATGCTTGTACCAATCCACCACTTCCTTTGGCTGCTTATTGTATATTTAAAAGTCTTAAGAAGTCCGTAATGACCAACGATGCACACCAAAGGCAATGATTGTTCCACTTTCAACATGATTGCTCGCATAAATAGGAGTCCTTTGCCTTAATGGTGATGCTTTGTTTACATCCAATGGAGACTTTTGAGACCAAGGTCAATTCAGGATCGCCTGTCATATGCATACCATGGGAAAGAGCACATGATTCTAAATTAATATCTGAACATTATGTATTATGTATATTAACGCCTAATAGAGACCTGGGATGAAATGTGAGTTCCATGAAATATTTATCAATGAGTCATTTTCTTTGTTTTTTGAAATTTATATATCAAGAGCAAGTATCCCGAAATATAAATCAAGGGCAAGTACCACATTCTGTACCAACGTCATTACTTTTCATATCAAATTATTTTCTTTGACATTTTAATTTTTTGTACTTCGTATATTTGCTCTTGACATGCCATGTCACAGAAAATTAAAATTGTAATATTATAAACTCCTCATATAAATCATCCTTTCAAAATATTTTTTTTCAAATGTATGTTGCAGTGAACCACAATTATAAGACCTGTTGTGTATAATGTAGATTAGAAAGTCATTCTGATTATTCTGAACAGTTCTTTTTTTTTTCTGTCAGACTTAAATCAAAATGAGTGCTCTTACCACACGATTGCTGTGACCTTGCCACATTTGAGCAAAACTCAAACAGTAACAAACGGTTACACATTTCCTATTTATGCTGCAACGAGTATTCTGCTAGACATGTGAACATCAGTCAAGCTTTGTAATGAAGTCCTGCTGGACGGACGTTAACTGCAGCAAAGCAACGGGTATTCGGCGGAACCCGACATGCATTATAAACCTGCACCTATAAAGGTCCACCGAATCTGACACTGCGGCCATTCCTGTCTATGCTATAAGGCGTTTATTATTAAGACCATCGCCATTGCCATCCTATAACTTAAGTGCCTAAATATGCGTGATACTCCTAAAATATAAGGCAGAAATATTTTTTAAATCAACGTCGAGTCATTCGCTTTAGGTTGTTATCGTTTATATCCGGTGTGTTTTGTTTACCTGGGTGTTAAATATACCTGGAATGCACATGTTGCGTTTTCAAACTACCGGTTGAGCGAACGCGTTTCAGCACCACGGCTCTGGACAGCGACACGACCCTGACTGCTAACAATGCATCCAAACTCTGCATGCTGCTTTTATTACATTATGTTTAATCCGTAAAGGAAGTGCTAGATTAACTCCAAATGCTGAAGACACCATTGCTTTGTGATACGCACGAAACACGGCGGAAGTTTTCGTGGATGAAATGGTCTTAGAAGGCTGTGGAGGGAACAGACCCTTAAAGGTGTGATTTTTTCGACACAGTGCCATCTGAGTGCTTTTCCAGGAAGGATCAGACACACTTTGGATGCACTTGTCGATCAGTAGCTTATCTTGCCAATTTATCCAGTGGTCTTTTGATTGGGACTAAAGCTGGACCTCCAGGTTTTACCGTCCCATTTCGAGAAGTCCAACTACAAGACGGCTGAGTGAAGTCTTATTTGGCCTTTGACCAAATAAGATGCTGGCTAGACAGAAATTGCCATTGTCATGCAACTAATATATGCACTTGTCTCTTTAAAGTTGTATGTCAAGACTTACACATGTAAATAATTACAATGCGTGATTTTTTCTTTTGCTTAAAGACGTGACACATTTTTGAGTAACAGCTGAAATACTGTGCTTAGATTCGGAATTAACAATAGTAAATAAACCAAAGCTTCCTCCGAAAGCGGAGCAAAGGGGGCAAAGACTGTATGTTTACGTGATGTGCTTAATGATGAATGAAGATTTATTATGCAGTTCTTTTTAAAATGGCTTCGGCGTGGGCTCCCTTATTATCAATAGCTGAGTAATTAGTACCCGTGTCAGTTAGACCATTTTCAGTTGATCAGCGCATTAGAAAAGGGCGAATTGACAGTCAGCACCACAAGCGGAGTACGGATATAATAAACAAACTTGAAAAAGAAACATTTCTCAATATTTTATTATTCATAATCGTGACCAAACAGTGTGAGTCTGCAGAAAATACATGCCATGCCTGCTATTATTCTGCTATCAAGCTGTCCCCTACCTGTCGTATTCCACTGGCGAAGAAACGTGAAACCGCCGGTAACCAAATGAGTCGCAGTCGTATTCAGTCTGGATGCCGAACGGCCGCCTTAGTTCCACCCTGCCCGCCTTTTCAGATGAGACTCGGCTGCGAGCACCTCTGTTAAGCCGGGATGAGAAATGAAAGGTGTGTTTGGCGCTCCGACTCTCAGCTGCGGCACTCCATCCTCCCGCTCCACAGAGTGTCCCCTCTCTGCTCCAGCTTGTCCTATTTCAACAGCTCCAGACTACACTCCACCTGACGTCACCCGCTGCATTACGAGAGATTTGCATATTCCGGATTAAAATTGACACCTGTGCGTATTTTCGCCTGGTATGAAAGACATTTATAAATGAATGGTGAGCTAGATAAGTAGTTAGTTTAGAAAACCCCTCTACTCATAATGGATTGCGGTTATTTGCGTTTTATCATCAGGTAATGTGATGCTCTGTGTTAAAAGGTTCAATGCGCCTAGCTATTGACGAGTTTTTATAATTTAGATGAGTAAAATAACTCGGCAGAGACGCATACTGAAACCCAGCCTGTGGCAGAAAGGAATCTCTTTAATATTTTGCTGTACTCTAGAGTAACGGCCTGAAGATCAGATGAAGGATAGCTGCTAAAATATACCAGACATCTATTTCAAATGAAACTCTGCCTCTCTTTTCAAGAAATTACTTTTCAAAAGCAATTAACATTATATGTGTACGGAGGCCAGATACCCCTGTCAAATCAATTTCACAGCAGCCGCCGTATCGTGCATTCCAGTACTGAAGAGAGAAGTTTATCTGACATTTTACAGAAGAGTGCTGTTCCTCCACCCTCACTCCATTTGTAAAACACCAATCTTCTACTACTGCCCACATCAGTTATGTGTTATATCCTTATCTTACTTGCATAGCTTGTTATCATGATTATTATTTGTTTGTATGTAATTTAAATCACTATGAAATGCTTGGGCACTCACCATGTGTGCCACTGCAATTTAGTGTATCCTAGTGTCTAGATGACTTTCCTAATTAAAGACAATGAAACTAGAAAGGTTCAAAAATGATGTCCATTTCTGTTTCTTTCCTGATTGTGAGAACTGTCGTTTTCTGACACCTGCATAGAAAGCCAAGTAGTTTAATGTTAAATAGTTTGACAGGAAACAACCAATACAATTACACCAATGTCCTAAAAATACATGGGTACGTCTATGGAGAAATGAATACAGAAAGGTTTATCGGCAATGTGCTTTATCAGTGTCCATCGTGCATTAGACTGCTGCGGCCTGCTGTCCCATGCATAGCAATGGTGTAGCACCGTTACACGCAGGAGGTCCCAGGTGATTACAGCAGACCCAGGAAGTGAGATGATCCTGCAGCGAGCAGTGAGCTTTCAGAATCTGGCACTTACAGCAGCTATGAAAACACCCTGCTTAGCACTTTCAGTCGTAGATTAGAACCTGTAAAAGCCAGAGTCGTCATAATGAAGCTGACGATCTCCCGGGTTTCCGAATTAAAGATCCCAACAAAATGAATGGTAGAGAACTGCCCCAGCCAAGCGTAAAAAGTGAAATGATGTCTGTTTACATGCACTAAGCCATCCTCGCTAGTTTCTGCCGACTCGGTTAAATCAATGATGGATACAGTGAAAGCATCCTTTGTTTTTTTCTCTGCTGATTCCACCGGCTGTGCTGTGCTGGTGAGGGAATCACAGCTATGGAAATATGACTAGTTTGTAATTTTTTATGGTTGGAAAAACTCCTAACTTCAGTTATGATCATCATGAAAACAATAAAAGTAATTTTTCTTTAAGTATTGCTGTAACATACATCGAATTGAAGTCTAATGAAATTGCTTCAGAATTTGGAAGGCTTTCTACACGTTCCACTTCTTCTATCTTCATATCCTGACAACCCTTTTTGGGGTGCTCTTTTCCCATATCAGTTCTGCTATCCATAAACATTTTACCAAAAGTTTAGAACGTGTTTGAGCACTGTCCCATCACAAAAACCTCGTTTTTAAACTGGCATGCTTTTTGCAGGGGTGAGGAAAAAGATCAGAATTTACGGAGACATTCTGTAGGCATGAATTGGAAGGTACACGTTTTCAGCAGTTGACTGGAGTACCGTGGTAACAGGATGGATTGTTGGATCGTTGCGATATAAAGAGTGCAGCAGACAAAAGATTGCCTTTCTTGACCATGAGGGAATGCCAAAGAGCATCTAATTTAGTCACAGAAATATTTGCATGCTTTTTATGCAATGAGGGCTTAGATGCCAAACATGCTTGTCTTTTAATGGCACAAGCAGCATCTTTGATTTACACTCCTCTGACGCACCTTGAAATACAAAAGACTAAGCACAAAAGCACAGCCGTACCAGGAATCTTCCAAGTCAACGTGCTGATTAACGCATCGGAACCTTGACATACATCAATGGCTGTCATTTTAGGCATCCATGAGGCAGAGTAGATTTCTAATGTAATGAAAGCCAGACATCATCTTCTATTTTCTTTCTTTCTTTCTTTTTTTTTTTATTTTTGCCCATGTGACAAGCATGAGACGTGCCCATTTGTTTGGACAGACAGTTCCCTGTACCATACATATTGACAGGGGCGTGCTGGATCTATTCATAAAACCAACAATGTCCGGCCTGTTTGCTATGCGATGGACAGAAGCGGTGTGGGCGCTCATGAGAAGGTGATTCATCACGCCTTAATGGTGCAAATATGAATCGATCGTGGAGGCCTTTAAAGATCCCGGCTAGTGTGTTTCTGGTCCTGAGCACATTTCCATATCTCACAACATGAAGCTGGCAGACCTTCTTAACTGGCCCTCCTTTTCTGCGAGCTTTCTCGCTCTCTTTCTGTCCATACGCACAGCACTAATAACAGCATTGTTTATTTTCCAAACAACAGCAATTTCCTTAGATAAACCTGGGATTATGTAGAATTTTTCTCCGGCCAGTAAAACAGTCACAACAAAGGGTCCTGTGCTTGTTTCAGGACCCTTTTATCTCTCTGAGCTTCCCTGGTTCACCCATGGCCTCTTTCATCAAAAAGAGGGTCAAACAGAACCCGCGTCATGTCCAATTTTGCCAGAAAAGGCCCCATCCTCCCTACCTACCATACAGAATGTAAGCAAAGTGCTCACCGCGTCTGTTTTCTCCGGTGTGACACTCTCTCCGGACAGATCCATGTCCATGATTTGTTTCACGGCCACTATCTCCTCTAGTCATTTTCTTTGTTTTCTGCTCCTGCCACAGATTTGATGGAGCCTAAGATGACAAAGATAGCGATAGCGGTAAGAGATGAAGAGGCTGGTGTATTGAGGGCAGTAATGTTCCTTCTGCCCCTCCTTATGGGAAATATATCACTTTCACGGGGTAGGTGTTATGCCTCGAGGCATAACCTGCAAACCAAAATACCCTGGAACTGCAAAAATGTTTGTTTTACCACGTCGGCAATGTTCACATATCCATTTATTAAATCATTTTTAAATGCCCTTAAGGAAGACACGTGCAACCTGTTTAGAGAACCTCTTTAGTGTGCGTACCTGTATTTAACTAGTACATTTGTATGTACGTTTCAATTACCGAAGCACTGGAGCAGAATTAGATCGTACTTCGCCACTCAGTAATTTTTTCTGATGGCATTTGAATAAATGCCTTTTCACTCAATCGAATAGATGTGTCATGTGATGAAGTGTGAGATGAGTGAGGGGACGGCCGAGGGGTTTAAATGCACCAGTGTGTTCAAATGAAAGGCAGTCATAGAGAAGGGTCATGCAAGTGACACGATTCCATAAAATCCATAATGCAAACACATACTCCACAGAGACAAGATGTGAAGATTAACATTGACAATGGCCCTAGACTACCCTCTTCTTTTTAATGGGCATAATTCCATGACAGGGGCAGTCTGGCTCAAGGACTGATTTTTAAAAGAGGAAGTCAGGGTGTCAAATTCTGTGGTGAATTCTAATGTCGACAGTAGTAGTCAGGTGGTGCAAGGTGGGCCCAAGATGGCGTAGGAGTGAGAAGAGGAAGATGGTGCGAAAATGGTACACTCCCCAAAACTGCCAAGTAGACTGTTCCAGTAGCATTCAAGAGGATTTTCCTTGGTTCTCCAAAAAAGAAAAGTCTTACAGTGCAATGCAGGAAAACCCAATGTCATTTGTGCCGTGTCTCACTGTCTAAGGTCAGGATGACCACGAATGTCCTCTAGTTGCAGTTGTATACAAAAAGAACTCAACGGATTTGTCAAACGCTGATATATAGAAAGTGCATGTTTATGTCAAGCTTTTATGAATTTAAATGTAGTGTCTGGATATGCTCACCTGGATGCTGTAGGACAAACTGTCATTTGCTGGCTTTCTCATGGCACTGCCGATATATTCGATATCTTAGTGCGGTTTATTGGTCAGTGATACATCTTTTATGAATGTAGTGGAAATCAATGGACACCGTCGTGGCCACTGTCTGGCATCTGGAATCCTGATAAGCTTGTGCAGGAATTTATCAGGTCAGGGCTGGTGGAGGCCACCTGGTCTGACCTGGGACCAGTCTGAGCCATCTTGCTTTACACATCCGCTCACGTTTGCTTGTTTGACGAGCCTATCCGGGTATCTAGCCAGCAATTCTTTGTTGGCATGTCACCGTGTGAAGTGTAGTTTTACATTACCTATGCAGACACACCTAATAGGTGAAGAAGTCGAAATTAAAATTATCTATCTATCTATCTATCTATCTATCTATCTATCTATCTATCTATCTATCGTCTACCTGCTCAGAGGAATTAAAATTCTTTCTATTCATCTATCTTCTAATCGCTTATCCTAGTTAGGGTCATGGGGAAATTAAAATTGTATATGTTGTAGGTAAACCAGTTTGTATAATTGTGCGACAATTATAAACATACAAGGTTGGAGCAGCAGAGACATCTAAGAATAGAATTTAAGTATCATGTCACATTTGATTGAGCAAGTCAAACCAAAGTGCATGGGACTGTATGTTTAAGATTATCAGAACCTAACTGTGTTATAAATCAAGACAAGGGGCAGAAGTTGTCAGAAAGAAATCCTTGTGCGAATGCTAATATAGCAAAGATCCCTCTTCTGGCACACGCATGCACGCTGCGAGCTAAGAAACTGTCGCTTGCTTACACAGCTGCAATGCCAAGTAGAATCCAGTCGATAAATGCACCTCTAAACATTATTGAAAATACATTCTCATATTGATCAGCATGATTTAAATACAGCTGCAGCAGGCAAACTATTACATAAATCGCTCGACGATTTAACAAACGTTTTGATTCATCTAAACCCAGAAGATGGAATAGTAATCGCCTTTGCTCACATTTGCTAACAAAGGTGTTTTAGTCATTATTAATAATGAATTATTAATAATGAATAGATATTATATATTCAAATGGAGCAGGATGGTAGCTCTGTGGATAGCACTGTTGCGGTAGACACCAAGGATAGGAGGATTGATTCCTATTCTCTCTCTGATTGGATGACTGCCTGATCTCTCAGGGTCATGAGGGTTTCCCTACAGGTATTTTGGATTCCTTTCGCCACCCAAAGACATGCCTTTAGGTTAACTGGTGTCTCTAAATTGCCTGTTGTGTGTGTGTATGTGCCCTGTGATGGACTGGTATCCCATCCAGGCTGTACCCCAGCCTTGTGCCCTGTGATGGACTGGTATCCCATCCAGGCTGTACCCCAGCCTTGTGCCCTGTGATGGACTGGTATCCCATCCAGGCTGTACCCCAGCCTTGTGCCCTATGATGGACTGGTATCCCATCCAGGCTGTACACCAGCCTGGTACCCTGTGCTGCCTGGGATAGGTTTTGTGTTGAACACAACCATGTCCAGGATTAGCTGTCTTGTCAAAAGTGTGCTAGCAGCCCTGGTGGCCTAATGATAAGGCACTGGCTTCCTAAGCCAGGGATTATGGGTTTGAGGCTCATCTGGGGTATAATATTACCAAACTTCACGGTGTTTGTCCATTTACAAATTTAGAACCATTATCCTATAGATTGTTTTTTATTAAGATTTTTTCTTGATGCTGAAAAACAGTATGACATTTACTGCGTGTAGGCCATACCATACTGCAAGTACTGTCTGTGTAGTATGTTGCCAGATGTAACTGGGTGTGTGAGTTTTTCATTTGCTTATTTTTAGGTGCACTGTACTCCTGATTGTCAGTCCAGAAATCAAAATCAGTCACCATCAGTCAAAGTGTAGCATTAACATGAAAGTCAAGGGTCAGGAGAGCAGTTTGTGTTTACTTCTGATGGCAACGAGGAGTAGAATTTCACACTGAAGAGTGAAGGCAAAAAGGCAGGGAATTTAAGCATACATGTAATCATCTGTGACATTTGTCCCAGGCTGCCAAACTTTAAATGGGTAAGGGGGTTAAGATGGTTTTAATAAAAAAAGAGTTTTGAAAAAACACAAAAGATTAGTTAAGTTGTAGTTAAGTTGGCAACAGAATGGGAACACAGAGAATAACCGAACAGTCGATGTGTTGTGGACTCCTTCAGGATTTGGGCCTGTGCATGCTGAGGCAGAGCAGAATCTGCTCTTTTCTGATCAGTAATGGGGCACAGGTAAAGTGAACAAGTACACCTTTTACCTGCCCTGAACCAGGATATCCACACCTCCCCTGGTTTTACTGTATTCTGTGTAAACAGAAAGTAGCAATCAAGCAAGCTGTCAGCATGACTACTGTGTAATACTCCTGTTAATTCAGAGAGAATATACATTTTCTCTTCCTTTTCCTGTTTGCATTTACAACGTTTTTAACTGAAAGTTAACTTAAAAAAAAAAACTGCCCCCTTATCTATTATCCAGCTCAAGTTGGCAGCGACAATCCTAAAATATTTCACAACTTCACTGCTGAACACATTTGAACACGCTGAGACAGATCTTTGGTCTCCCTGAACCAAATATGGTGTTGAAAAATATATTATTTCATAATTCCATATTTCAGAAGTAATATTAGTGAGCTTTAATCATTAACTATTTCTTTAAGCTACTCCACACAATGTTCAGAAAAGGCAAAGGTTTCCACACAACATTCAATATAATTCCTGCCCAGTCCAAAGACACCATAGTGCCAACCAGCATAATGGCTTAAAACAATAAACAGCAGGCAGAAAAAAAAGAAATGAGCTTTATGAAGCAGTCTTGTGTGTGCATGTGTGCGAGTTGATGGTGTTGTTGTTGTTGATTATTTTGAGCCTGAAATCAAGCAGAACTATAGAAACTGAGCATTTCCCATTATTTTTAAGTAACAATATGTGTCACCTTAAATCTTTCTTATATGGATTACGGACTGTCATATATATACAGCGTACTTTGCTTGTTTGATAGAACATCAGGCGTGCACAGCAGAAAAATATTAGTGTATAATCAAAGGAAAACATCATATTTCAGCAGGAGTGAGGTTTATTCAGAGCTGGTTTCGATACTAAAGCTGCACATAGGGGATATTCCAGTACGGGGCATCACTGATAAAGATCTCCAGAGCAAGTGGGCATTCAGATCAAAGATGATCACTGTGGGGATTTCCTTCAAAGGTACCATTTTCATTTCTCCCTTTAACACCCAGCGTGAGTACATTACATTTTCACCATGTGGACTTTATAGAAATAACAGTGATTTACTTAACGACAAATGCAATTATTTAAACTTGAGCGGTAAAGGGCCTGGCAGCCAAGGGGTCGACATGAGCTGGTTGACCATGAGATGGTTAACCGGTGGGCCCACGAGTGTAGAAATGGAGGGTCGCCTGATCGGGCTTCGAGCTGTTGGTGGAGAGGAAGAGTAGAGAGAGCGGCCATATCTCATAGCCATGATGTGCAGAGCTATTAACATTTTTTACAGATTTTAGAAAACATGTAGCCATTGATGGAAAAGGCCAAGTAACTGTACTTCCTTGATCTTTATTTAGATAAAGGCCCCTCAATAAGTTTGTGTAAGCCACACTGATTCTCATCAAACGTTACAGCACGTCTGCGAACAAACACCTCAAGCTGGACAGGATGACCTGAACTTCATCCCTACTATTTGAGCGGACATTGGCTACCACGGCTTATCTCTAGCAGCAGTCCTGATGTATTAACTACACGTTCAGGACAATAAGGCTGCTAGTTGGCTGATTTCAGTTTAACGGCTTTTTAAAATGACCCTGCAACTGAAGATTATTGACAGTTGTGTTTTTTTTTCTTTCTATCAGGATCTTGACACGGTAGTGTATCTGAAACGTGCTGTGGAATACCGGTACTTTCTGGCCGACTGTGAGGGCAGAACTGTCCGCAGCATCATAGCAAGCCACATTTCTACGCACCCTTTACTGTTTAACTTGAAGAATTGCAGCATCTCAGACTTAGGAGTAATTACCATCCAAGGTTAATTGCTTGATCTCTGCCATATGCACAGTTTCATTAGGCTAAATTGTTCGCAAGTGCGGCACGCCATCCTCCCTGGCCAGGAAACCCAAAGTCTCGTTGCTTTCAACTCATACTAGAAGCTGCTGCACAGTTCTAAGTTCTGCAGGTTGGCTCTGCTGTGGCCATACTGGTTTTCCTCCAGAGGCCCGAGTACGGCGGGGTTCTCCTTGCGCCATACACTTGCAGATTGTTCCGGAAAGTTCTACCGAAGAACATGCTGCATCCTGGGGAAAATTACTGACATTACAAGGATCATTAGCTCCACATATAAACTGGGAGCATCGCTTGGCTTAATGACGCTTTGATAAGCTCTTTTCTGGGAGTAAACATAATCCGTTAACTTTCAATTCTTTTGTCAGGTGCACAATTATATTTCAGGCAAAATAAATAGCACATTAGTGACTCCAGGAAGAGCGAGTGAAGCACAATACCATGCAATACCAACCCGACTACAGGTAATACACATAAAAAAGAGGATTAATCGTGATCTGAGTCATCGTGTTGATATGTTGTCACGTCAACCATTAATCACACTCTAGTTACACCCCAAAACTGGGGTATATCTTTTAATTAAAAAGAGTTGCTGTTTCAATGTGTTTGTTTCTCTTTGCATGTGTTTAATTGCATATTGCAGCCATCTGGATTCAGGACCAGTCTTTCCTCTTCCTTGGTTTTCTAAAATGCAACCCAGAAGCTAGCGATTACAAATCTCGTAAAAAATACAATTAGAACGCTTGCCTCTAACAGATCGTATGAGGGTCACCCTCTTATTTTCTCATTACTGTCTTAATCTCACAATCCTCGAGACTCCTTCTTACAGCTAGCAACGCTGATCTTGGTCAAACAGGAAATCAACCACAGACATAAGGTTGAAGTGGCTCTTTGAAGCACTTTGGTGCGAAGCCAAATCGTGTCAACATGCCAGGAGGTGTGTTGTCAAAAAAAAATGCACACAATGACACAATGACAAGTCCATCAATCTTGTTTACCTTGGGAAGGAGCGATCCATGCCGTCAATCAATAATGGACACAATTAGACACTCTCCCGGGGTCTCTGGTCCCAAACACAGCTGGGCTGAAACAGACTGCGCCCTGAAACAAATCAGCCACATGTTCCGACATTAGTCACCCCCTCCTAGGACAATGTGACATTTCCTTGGACAGAATGTGAGGGGAGGACACTGTGACTCAGTGACCTGATGTCCCCTCCGGTACAACTCCAAGGGGGGGGCATCCGGTGAAGAGATAAGGAGGATCTAGAAGGGCCAGCCAATACTTAGCTGTTATTATAATTTAGTTGTCTTATTTCAGATAGACAGGATGTTCTAGAAACATGCTTTCACGCTACACTAACACTGCATATATTGACATTTTGCCAGGCTTTGTTCTACTTCTGCAGAGATTCTAAAATTGACCAGATATTCATTATTATTATCATTAGCGAAGGATTCTTTTTCAACACTGGTCTCACCAGCCGACTCCTGTGCTCCCAAGACTCACGGTGCAAACCGTCTCTCCCTCCCACTGATGCGGCTAAAGCAGTTAAGATACATCAAAAGCTACACTGACTCTTTTATGTTCTTTTGGAAATTAATAGTGTTTCTAAAACCTATAAAAAATCATTTGAGAATTGCAAGTGCATATCTGATTTCTCTCGGGCCACAGACAGCTCAGCGCATGCAGCGGTTTCCCTGTGCTTCAGCATTAGTGTGAAAACGTGAAGCTTGTGCACTAAGACAAGAAGCTAAATAAATGCTAATTGGCTCAACTTTAATGGTAGTGTCAATAGTTGTGACCATATGGAAAAAATTCTTACATTTAAGTATACAGTATATTAACTCAACGCACGCAGTTAACATGTAGGAACACCTATCTATCCACGTATCTTCCATAAGCATTTACTCAATGCGAGGTTGCGGTACTATGTAGGAACATCCTATATGTTTTTTAAATAGGCTCATTAAAATAGTACTGTGCTGTGCTAGGGCTTGTAAAGGCAACAAGAGTTTAGAACGCCAACAGGCTCTCCGTCACTGTTCCAGAAGACAAACAACGTTCTAGAAAGTTCGACAGAGAAGCTGGCATTCAGACTGCCCAAATGTCATGTTCTATTTCACTTCCAGTTTTTATGTCCGTAGTCTGCAAAGTAGTGAAAGAACTATATGTCTCACACAAATACAACTCATACTATGATAGCCAGAAATAAGCATGAAATATACAGCAACAGCACTGGGTCTTAAAATGTTAGGGCGTCTTCTTGCATGGGTTCTAAGTTGGAGGGGATCACATTATTTGTATATTTTTCAAGCAGCACAAAGGTTTCCAAACTGGTGGGCTGCTTTTTTGTCGATTCAGTTTCAATTACATGTAAAAGCACAGAGACAGACTCAGCCTAAATTCAACAGACACTGAGGTATTTCTGTGTGTCTTGACAAGTTAGATAATGCTTGAATGTAGCAAGCAAGAATGTAGCCCAAACTGACAACCATAGAATTTGATGATAATTGATTTATCTATTAAAATGTATATTGGAGTCATTATTCTCCCGTAATCCTGTATTAGATAAATGGTTGGAAGATGGATGGATGGATGTTATTTGTTCTTCCCAAAAGTAGCACAATTAACTTGAGGTGCATTGATTTGCGGCAAGTACTAGAAATGCAATTGCTTATAGTACTGGGAGGTAAAGGGTGCTGGTACGGGACCTGTGGACTGCAGACAGCTGGGGAAATGCTGAGAAATTCTGTTTCTGTTACTGTGAAGCTTGCCATTCTCCATTTTGAACCTTGAACTTTTCCTTGTAGTGCTACACTAGATGGGATCGCTTTTTTTCTCTCCCAAGACATTCATGACATTTCTCAAAAGTCTATGTGGCAGCTTATCTCAGCTGGGCACTGTGTGAGCATCCCTACAGACCTGTCAGATGTGTACAATCCCCTCTAATCAGCACTTCCTCTCAGAGTGGGGGGGAAGCTATCAGTTCAGTAGGGTTATGAATCGAAGGGCTGAACACACCTCTGCCCTAAACTGCACCAAACGTTTTTAAAAGTAATGCCAATGTCAATGTGAGAGGAAATTGCCTCGATGGGATTAAAGAAAAGAATCTCAGTTTCCTTTGACAGAAAGTGCTAGTATAAATGGGTTATTGGATCCTGAGTAAACAGACGAGAACAGGACCCAGGACAGAGCCTTGCGGTACTCTCAAGAAAACGGGAGAGGAAGCATGAACCGAACTTCTCCGTACAATTTGGAACAAAAAACAAAACAAAGACTCTAAACTAAAACCCAATACTTTTTTTTTTTTTAGAAAATGCAACTTATTTGAATCCAAAAGAGAATTTTCTGTCTGTTGCTTAGCAACTGGTAAAAGTGACAGACTTCTCACGCTGAAGTGGCTATAACCGTCTTGTCTTCCCAGAAGCCTTGAAGTGTAGCAAAGATATCATTATATGCAAAAGTAGCTAATTGCTGCTAACCAAAAGCTTGAAACTCAAAAAGCACCGAACTAACCGTAATTCTTATGGTAGGAATAGATGCATCATGCATGGTTCAGTTTGTCTTTTGGCCTATGCATGGAACGAGCAGAGGTTCTGAGATAATGGTATACTAAGAGAATGAAACTGAGTGTGTGATTGGCTATGAGATTCCGTGAAGTTCATTTTCCATGAACATCTTTCTTCCAACTTTGCTTTATCACTGTGGGAGTAGAGAGTCATCCTTAATAAACAGGACAAGGCAACCTAGCATTATTATCTACAAACTATAAACTGCTATGAGTGTATATATGAACAGCGCTACTAAAGTCACCATGTTGTTAGGTTTTTCTCTCAGTCGCAGTATTATTTTAATTCATTCGAACCTCGGTTTCTTGTTTTAACCCGCATTGTTTTTCTCCCCTTATAACTCTCCACTTGTGATCTGAAGAATCGATTCCACATCATTTCAACTTTACCTAATTAAAGCCATTATTTGCATATGAGTTAAGCTCACCATAAGGCAAACACAAATTGCGGCACGTTACTCAAAAATCTTCCAATAAAAGAGACACCAAAACTGAACAGGAACCTGGATTCCCCATCTTGATGTAAGAATTTGTTTCAGCCAATCAGAATTTCACATATCTGACTAATATGATATCTAGTCCAAGCCTATATTTTATTTTTATTGTTCTGTGTTAACTAATCTGCCTAATCCATAAGATCGTAAGATACTTTTCCTCAGGGTCTGTAATCTACTCTGCAAAGAATATCAAATTAAAGCTTACTGATTGCTGTCTATTTCGCTCCCCCCTGGCTCTCCATTTAAGTGAGCTGTCTGCTTCAGGATGGATTCCCATATCTCCTCAAACAGCTAAAAGAATAGCTTTTTTAAAAGGGTGCCACCATTAGCTCTGACAGAACATCCACTATTTGAACTTTTGTATGCAGGACAGGATGTCTTTGTGAACAGAAGCCTGACCAGGCAATAAGCAGGTTTTCATTAGATCATAAACAGCTAGCAACATTTTACATTGTGCCGTTGCGCTCAAAACTCAGCCAAATCTCGGATCACAATTAAGGCAGGTGGGCCGTCAGTAATTTTAACGTCTCCTACTACACAAACAGTACAATGCTTACTGGTTCCACAAAAAAATAACAATGCAATAAGGTACTACAAATGCAGTCGTGCTGTCTGTCATCCGACGCCTTCTCTTATGTAATTTGCCGTGCTAAAACATGAACTCGCATATCTCAGTTAATGACGTGAGTGCCGTGTATTCAAACAGCTTCACGCTTTCACCTAGCGGCTTTTACAGGCTCACATACTTTTTGAGGACACTAGCGAAATTTAATCTGAGACCTTTGAGCACCATGAGAATAAAAAAGAAAAAACATTACATGGATATCTACACAGTATGGAATAAAATAGTTTATTGCTTGGTGTGTGTATGTGTACAATTTTTATTTGTATTCTTTAATGTATATAGAGAACGAGACAAAGATACGGTCAGTTCAAACTAAATTTAAATACTTTATATTGTATGTAATAGTCTATGCAGCCTACTCAGCATATTTCAGACAGCTTCAGCAAAGCATAAAATGAAGTGACTGAACATATTAGGATGAGGGGTTCAGCTGTACTGCGTTTTAAAGCTGAGAGCATCATTGGAACTTTCTCTAACAATCCCGCCCATCCCAAATTATGAAGTAGTTTGTTAAGAAAATGAATCTGAATAATTGTAAATATGGAGCATAATGGCATTACCTTGGTAGCTATATAATTTTAGCGTCTAAATCTCCCTTTAAATATGTGTAGTTAAGTATACATGGAAGACCCTTGACAGCCGTTTAGACGATCAGACCCGGTAAAGTGAGGCTGCTGCAGATTTCAGAGAAGGATCTGGTCACACACGGTACCACTTAAGGCCAGAGCTTGTACTGAACTCCCCGGCGCTGTGGTGGTGAAGTAGGTCCGAAAGCCTTCCATGATACCATGTCCATTTCTGTCATGATCTCAGAGTACCAGTGGGAATGATGCCAGATTTTTAACACAATATGAACCTGACAAATGCACAGCGTCCGCTGTTACAGATTAATAACTTTTTTGATCTCCTAACAAGACCTGTCTGTACTGGCAGCCGAAACCTGCTTGGAATGCGTGAACGTTGGCGGTGGCGCACATTTCAATTGACTCCTGATTGGTTAACTTCAGACGGCGGAGCAGATCCCGCTGTTCATGTTGACTAATTATTTCCTGCCTCCCGCTGCTTTACACGTTGAGTTTCACTCTCGTTAGCAGGCAGGAACACCTTATGTTAGCTTTGTTTTGCTTTTTTTCAAAATTCTCTAAATGTATTGCCACGCAAAGCCATTCCTATTTATGATGTTTAATATTATTTAATTTATTTATATGGGCAGTGACATGACTTGCATGGGACAAGCAGACAGCTGCCCAGTGATGGACTGACATTCCATCTATGGTGTCCCCTACCATTTGTCCTGGGATTGGCCACAAGCTTACTGGAGGCCTGTCTGGATGAAGGTTATGGAAGATGGATGGATCAGTGGATGTGTACAAGACTTTAACATTCAAATAGTCATTTCATATTATGGTAATTTTATGTAACATGAGCTTGTGGTTAAAGTCACCTGACTGAGTCGATGGTAGGCTTCAGTCTGAAGCTGTTCTTAGCTGAAAAAAACAGCATATTTAATCTGGCTTTTGCCTGGACATTATGCCAAACAAATGTTCGGTTCTGTGTAATGTATGAGAGAGCAGAGGCCAATCGCAGGTCTCCCATTATCTTCAGAGGGATCAGATTCTACTTTTGGCTTGCAGCAGTACTGCCAACCTCAAGGCAAAGTGAACCTTCCGGAGCCTTCCAAGGAAACCTGCCACGAACCCCGTCCGGTTGCTGGTGGGTTGTTGCCACCTAGGGAAGGCTCCACCAGTCAGGGTTTTATCCGATGAAACATCAAAGGTTTACATTGGCCTGTCTCAGTCCTTTGGGCTCAAGGGACGTTTTAATTCTTAATGTAAATGAATGAGACTATTTGACACTGTGACCCTGACCAGGACGAGCTGTTAGAAGATAGATGGTCACATGGACGGGATCATTTGATTTAGTATCCAGCTGGTATATTTCATTTTTTGTACAGTTAGCCTTAACTGGAGGAGTTTAAGGAAAGGAAAGTAAACATAATGATTAACTATCTGACACCGTTTGGTTGTATAAACGGCAATGTTATTGTCAAACGTGGAGAGGGTAGGGATGACATGGGGACGATCAAGGTCATGTGACAAGCCCACCCATTCAGTTCACCTGGGTTTCCTTCTCAGTCATTAAGTGACTGGATTGTTTTCTCTCACCACACGTAAACACACCCAGACCCCGATGCCTGACCTCTGGCGTATCCCTTTCCATGGCCTAACACCCATTTAATTTCCATGTTGTCTTCCCCTGCTGATGCTGAAATAGCCACGTTCCTCCCTGCTGCTTTTGTTAAACCCATCTCCATCCCCAGAACAAGTCCTCATCCGCCCATCTCTGCATCAGGTGACTCACATCCAGGGCGAGCCGAATTAAAGGCACGGCGACGTCTCAAATACGTAATCATCCATCACGACTGGAAGAAGCAAGACAATCCAATGACTGGCATTAAAAGCTTAAGGGCAAGTTTTTCAAACAAAGATTAAACCTAATCCTCGAGTAAATCACCCTCTTAAATGGATAGTGCAATGAAAAATGAAATTCACACATGCAGTTGAGTACCCAGTGCATGTTTGGTGCAGAAATGTAGCTGCATTTGGATTTTTGGAATTTGTAACAGGCTAGTTTTGCTAACAGCCACAGAAACAAAGGCACAAGTTGATCTCAAATTTCATTTGAGACTGAGGACTTTCCCTTTAAAAGAGGATGATTGAGTCTAAGATTAGGTTTAATCGGTGTTTTAGAAACCAGCCCCAAGTGTCTAGTACAAAACATGCCTAATATTAGTGTACCAAAATTATAAAAGCCAGTAACTGACTTGAGTAACTGAAATATGTCAGTTTAGATAAGAGAACTGTTAAATAACTAAAAGGTGAATTAAGTGATTCTTTGGCTCCTGACCCCAGTGAACAGGAACTGTTTCTGCACTGTTTTTTTGAGTCATGGCATGGAGATAGCTCCTTACATTAGCAGAAAATTTATAGAAGAGGCTTTCAGCAGCTTGTCATACATCACCTGAAAGACTCTCCCATCCTTTCACCCGGCAGATTCTTTGACATTTCCTCTGGGTCAACTGCGGGGTCAGAAAGGTGCCCCTTGACAGACTCGATCAAGAAACAGCCCCAGTGAAAATAGAGATTGAATGCGAAAGCCAGAGTGGACGTAAATAAACACAACGGCGAACGCCTTTGACTGCATCCAGGGGACGGCTCTGACTGGACGGGCGTGAGCCAGAAGAGACCCGAAACGTGGCGGCTCATGTACGCTAGGACCCCGGGGTCCTGTGAGCTAACAGGAACAGACAGCTCACTGCACCATGGGGGCCAACAGTTGCCTGAAATTATTCCTGTCAAGGGCCCGTATATTGAATTGCTGCTGCAATTGACAGTGTACTAACAAGCGAATTATGCTACTTAGCAGGCGCAGTGAGACGAAGAACAATACACACCCTGATTATGAGAGACTGCTTTTGTGGAGACTGGCTCTTTGTGTTTTTCTCATTTTGAAGTAACAATAGAATTAAATGAGATGACTTGACTGAATGTCACTATATTACCAAAACTCCTCTGGTGTTGAATAGGTAAATGAATGGAACATTAATATTAATATGATGGCCGGTTCACTTCATGGAGTTACAGTACAGAGAGGTCAGATGTTATTGAACCCCAGCGCATGAGTAATGTTCTCGAGTCATGTGACCCGTCATTCAGCCCAAAAGGTGCAACACTATATTGGGTTCACAGTCAAGTTAGGCTAAGTTTGCCAACAGGATAAACTTGTGACTTGTTTGTACTATGTAGGTGTCTGCATTACGTGAGTGTAAAAAGGCAGCCTTTTCATCACATCCTGTTTATTTAGCACTGTGACATGCATTGCTACCTCAACCTAATTTTGTGCCTTTCTGTTGCAAACCGTGAAGGAAAGCGATGTTATATTAAAACAGGACATTCTGCAATGTTCTGCTTTTCCTTTATAAATCGAGAAACACCTGACAAGCACAAGCACTGAGGTGCTCCCTTGTGAAGACAAGGGTTCAAAGAAGTTTAATATAACACGTAGTACTTTAACTTGAGCTGCAGGAACAGCAGATGGTGCATAAACAGAAATAATTTCGAGACAGTAAAGGAAGTCGAATGGTAAAAGCAGGAGTTTGTACTGTTGTTGACAGTTGAGCCTTGCTAACGTGTCTTTCAACAAGGAACCTGACTGATCTGGGTCGGTAAACATTACTGGATTAACCCATGACGAAAAACGGTAGTCTGGCCACGAGTGAACTAGGGATGTGACAACCCAGAACCGATGCCAGGACGCAGAAGGCCGTAAGGCAGGATGCAGTTTATAGGGCAATATAAACTCAATATTTTACTTGACTAGATTTTCGACTGTTAGAGGACACCTACAAACAGACAAATGTGCACAGATGGGGACGGAGCTAATTCAAAAAAACCTGAAGTACTGAGGTCCATTAGATTTTACTGATGAACCTCCTCAAACATCTGGCTTCCCCAGCCCTTAAAAACATGAGACTGTGAGCATAACCGTTATACAGTTTGTTTTGTTTTTTCACGTTGAACATATCCACATCTCTGCCAACTTGTTTTGCTTCTCTTGCATGCGATAAAGCAGCCTTTTCTTGACTTACACCTTCTAGACATCTTACAGCGTGCTGTCCTGATCCCGCGCATCCCCACCTTTCAGAGCTCAGGGCTCTCCAGCACGAGGTGGTTCAGCTGTTGAGTAACTAAATCATTCATACGCCAAATGATAGGAAGCTTTGATATTTCTTTTTTTGGTGTGTTGTTTTTCGCTGCCCAGTCTGTGTGGCTGTTGTCACTGAGGACCCGTTAACAGAACAACACTTCTGGTTACTCTTAATAACTGTTACTTTTTTTTTAACATGTGCTGCCACATGCTGCTGTCTTGAACTCATCGGCACACGTGGGAAAATATAAGGGTATTAATCAGCAGAATGATGGTAAGTCTCCAAAGACTCAGGTAATGGAGAATGAGATTAGACAGAGGCTGTCAGGTGCTGCGGCATAACTGGGAGGCATCTCTCTGTGTTCAACAGCAAATGGCTCCACCCGTGCATAGTGCAGCAGCCAACCAAACAAAATATGGTCTATCTGCCACGGTGCATTCGAACAGCTAATTCTACACCTTGTGAAGGAGTTGGAAGCACACCTACATTTTCCGCTTTGGCTCCAACTGAAAATGTTAAAAACATCGAAGTGACAACTTGCGTATCGACCGCAAGTGGGACATGTAGGAGTAAAATGTAAATTCAAGGAGGAGAACTCACTTGATGAATCATCTCTATCGCTCATCAGCCAACGAAGATTTCAAACATAGCTAGAAGCTACCCAGATGGCAAGACAATCCACTTTTTTCTTGCCAAACGTTCTGAAACACGGCATCTAACACTAAAGCAGAAGTTGAAGAATGATTCTAACACCGATGTAGTACGGCTGAATTGTTAACGTTGACATATCTAATGGTGGTTGTAGGAAACCTGACCATTTATGATATCATTTTATATGCACCCAAACTAACATATTGACAGAGCGCCATCCCCAAAAATCAGAATCTGAAATGTTTGATGCTTCTATGAACATTTGTCCCAAGATATTTTCTGAGTTGTGGTTGTGGAATCCACTCAAGGATTGTGGGAAGCCTACCTGAGGTACCACTGGACACAGGGCTGAGGTAGATGTTTACTTGATGTACAGTATGCCCTGAATCAGTGCCTGGCTTATTCCCACCCTGGGCATCAGAATTCCCATCAACCATTTCATCCATATTCATACAAAAAGCCTAGTCCACCGACTGAGCAGCTTTGGTTTAAATCTTTGACATTTTGAGGTTTGGCTTTGGGTGCTGTTTGAGTATACCCGCTGCCAAGTAAATAGGTATTTACGATGTGTTTAGTTTTGTTCACCTAAGCCTTAATCCATGTGTTAATGAGCAGTGCCACCCTAGGTTACATTGCTTAAAAAGTCTGAATAATATAATACTATATTAAAGTGGAGTTGAATCAATATGTTTGTAAAAAGTAAACCTGAAGAAACACAAAATGTCTCAAAGGCTCAGAATAAGCACCTAATTGCGACAGGTGCCGGTCGCATGAGCAATACGAGTCTGCAGTAATTCCAGGGGGCAGAATGCAGGAAATGCGAATGTGTGTGCGTCTGTGTTGTGAGCCAAAGAACGAGTCACTGACGGCATCCTGGCCTGCAATAAGGATGACCAACAGATGTTGCCTAAATCACCAGATGGGAAATAACACTTTCCTTGCTCAGTGCATTTTGAAGACAGTATGAGTATGAAAAAGATGTGTATTGAACGCTCTGCTTATGAAATTGGTGGTGGTGGGGGGGGGGTTATAGATTAAATATCTGTGTTGAGAATTAATCCTTAGAAGGACACTGTTCATATTAATGCTTTTTAATCAAAGTACTCAGATCATAGAGAGATCAATAACACAGATCTGAGAATGGAGAATAACCCATCCCAATTATCCCTCTCAGTTCCCACACTGAAACCATTAAGCCGTGGTCTTATGGTTATGTGCGTTGTAATTATGGACCCATAACAGTACTTTGATAGATGCTCAACATTTATATGTATAAATGCCTTTGACCTAATATTTTCCTACTGACTTACATTTTTTTTTTTCAAGAGATGTCTAAAAAAGTTATATTAATTCTATTTTCATCACACCACAGCATTTCTTAAGTCATGTCGGCAAACAGGATAACACTGTCATGGCAAGGGAATTCTATAATAATAAGGACGATAACACAGTATTCTCTTGGGCGTCCATTTTCTGAAGAAGCGCAAATGTGTTTCATTTGTTTTTTTCTCTGCCTGCTGTGTAAAGTATGAACATAAATATATTATGAACCTTTTTATTGATTTACTACACCCAGGCAAAATGACAAACACTGAGGCAATTCCCAAGCATGTGGAAACAGGGATAAGTATTGATAGTGTGTATGAATAAGAGAAAAGACAGACAAACAAATGGGTAAACGAGGTGGGTGAGGAAGAATGAAATGCATAAAGAAGAAATGAAAACACACCAGCCATACTTGTGTCTGTAGGACTATAAGATCATAATTATCTTGAGTTACTAAACTCCGCTAATTAACATAAGTATTTTGTAAAGAAAATCACTAAAAGGTTGTTAAAGTTCCAAGAAAGAACAGAATAATGACAAAAAGATGACGAAAAACAACACAAAGATAAATATTGACGCTTGTTATCATTTGGCGCATGAATGATTTAGCTAGTCAATGTAATTTGCACTTTGTCTCCATTCCTTCTCATGTCAGCAGGCGTACCCGCCAGTCATGTGACTGTCCGTCTCTAATCTCTTCCTTAGATTAGGGCCGTGTTGCATCTCAGCTTTAATCATAATCATTTCAGTGTTATCAGACAGTATCTCCTGTTATCGAGTCCTCACCTTACTTCCTGTGCCAAGAAGCACCTAAGCCTGCAAACAAAATCCAAATGCTCTGGGTCTTACCCCCACTATTCTGCCCTATCTGCAATTACCCAAAATCCTTAGGAGTCATTTCTAACCTCCTCACCTCCACACACATATTATCCATCACTCAACGCAACAGAAATAGTAAATTAAACTTTCTAAATGGACACAAAGAACAAATGCTTGCTAAAAGAACATTACTTTGGCATGTATGTCAAAAATTTTCTAATTATTAATGTATTCACATATAAAAAATGAATTATTTAAATTAAAACTGAAAACGTATCTTACTTTTAGACACTGAAACCTTTTGTAATCTGTAATCTCCGATTTGTAATCTCATGAAATGCAATATGCAGTGTGCAGTATCGCACAAACATCGCACAGTCCAGCGGTGCTCCTGGCTGATTATTTTTTTAATATCTGCCTATGGTCCTGCCGGATCGTCGGCAGGATTCAGGCGAGGCTTCAGCAGACCCGTGAAAGACTGAAAGGCGCTGTTCCCCCAGTAAAAGGGACATATGGATAAATTTCTGTGTTCTGCCTAACACACTTCTGCCAGCCTCAGACGGTGCAGTCAGCTCACCACCTGAGGAAAATGCTGAAATAATATTTTCACAGCCAAACTCCTCTGAGCACTTTACTGTCAAATATTTAAAATGTACTGTTTAATAAATGACCAAAAATTACGCAATGAACTACTGCAGTTGGTTATGTATTACTATTGTGCTGTGATTATTACTAATTTTAATATTATTATTAGTGGTAATATTAATAAGTTAGTTAGTAATAGTTAATAATAAGTTAATAATAGTGATACTAATAATGTCAATTCAAATATTTCTTCCTTTTAAAAATCTGTATTAACTACTAAAATGGCTTTGCTGAGATTATTCGGACAAATGGATAGTTTTCCTTGTAGCCGACCTTCTCTTACATCACAGTGACCTTAAGGTAAACACAGGATTTCATCACGCTCCTGCCAGACCTTAATCTTCTCCAGGTCCCGTCCCGTCCCTGCTTCTTCCTTTATTCCCTGCCGCTTCGCCGGCGCCACCAAGATGAACAGGTGAGGAGAATCCGTGTAGTGCAGCCAGCCACATGTGGGAAGATTACGATTATTACCCGCCCCCCCAGCCGTCAACACCTCACCCCTACCAATACTCTAGCATCCCGGAGAAGAAAGGAAGCGGACTGACCTTCTGGACGGCCGGGGACTTTGTTCTGTTTAAGTATGTTTCGAATAAGCACTATCCGGACCAGCCGATACACGCCGGAGTCCCGGGAGATGAAAAACTGTAATTTCTCTTATTCAGCTGCAGGCCGTGTCCCTGCCAGCCGCCAGCAGGTTTATGGCCCAAGGGAATGTCATCCAGAATCATAATACATCAAATAAATCTGCGATACACCGAGTCAAACTTGTCAAAGATGTAGACATAATAAAATGAGGAAAAGCTTCCGGATCGATGTTTTAGATCGATAATTAAGGTGAGAGGGCATAGCGTATCGACGCGTGAAACAGAACTATTGACTTACGTTGGCTCATAGATAGGAAAACGCTTTAAAGAAATGAATAAAAAGAGTAAGGTGTACGATGAACACAAATTTCATTACTATTTTTCTTTGGACTATGTTAATGAAATGGGTGGCTTGCTGTGACATACTGAGTTCATTTAGTACATTTGAGGTTCTAAATAAAATCACGTAAATTTTAACGATTAGGTTACCGTTTCGGTAATTCTCTGATGTCATATGTGTGGCCCCAGTCACCGATCAATACTCTCGTGCATGGAGTGTCTATTTTACCAGAGCTGCGAATCACCGTCCTCCGTCTCAATCGTACCTGTGGGTCACAGTTGTTCACAGTAAGCTGGTGAAGAACATCATGGTGAATGAGGAGAAAATGCACACATCTGGACAGTCAGCACCAGCCAGACTCACAAGATACAGGAAAAGGGCCAAAAATAAAACACCGGTCCAGCAGAATTGCATGTGTTTGAACTTTGGAAGGAAGGGACGACATTTGTTAAATCAATTTAAAGGCCTTAAGCCAACTATACAGTACCCAAGAATGAAAGGATACATTTGGATGTTTGTAACATGCTATATTTTCCTTGTGGATTTGTATAGTATACACAATTTTGTAATTCAGTTATTATGATGATGCTTTTTCAGTAACAGCCTTTGTGACCTGGCTCTCTATATAAGAGTATATTCTGGTGTCACTCATAGCTATGCTGAGCTACACAGTATTACAGAAGCCTATGTATGTACTTGTGTCATGAAGCAGCCTAGAGGGCGGTAGAGAGCAAATTGATCAGTTGGCTACGTGGACTGAGATGCTACTTGGAGAACGTGAGGATGCCTGGATGGCTGCGCATTCGAGATGCCCTTGATAACACTGCTTGTCAGACGCATTAATAATATTGGCAGTCTGCTCTTTCATTGAAGCCACAATGACAATGGCAGCCATTCTTAAGCCAGATCTGAACGGAGAACCTTTGTGCTTACACATGTCGTCGAGGCTCACTCAGCCACACTGCTCGGGTGTCACCCCTTTTCAGGGGAACACAAGGGGCACTGGAGAGAGGATCTGCACCAGTTCTTCCAGTAAAGTCGCTCTTCTGTGACTGATCCACGCCGACACCTGATGCATCCTTAAATTAACCATTTCAGATCCCTGCGACGCATCTCATGCTTACATAATGCTACCAAACGCAGTGCCATATTTACCTCAGCTCTTCAACAGAACCCGATAGATCATTCAGAGTGTTTCATAGAAAACCGCACTTTACTGCTGATAATAACAAAGGAGTATTTTTTAAAAAAAGTCACACAAACAGGCTTGAGTGTCTGTTTGCCCAGTTGGAAAGTTAGGAGTGCTATACGTACACGATTAGCATAATCACATTAACTCGCTTTGATTTTGTGAATAAATTCTCCACAGCGTTCCAACGGCTGAATCAGGCCTTGTCAACTAAGCGTGATGATAAAGGCTTTATCTTGTGTTTACCTCTCTGAGCCGATGGCCGTGAGTTATAATCATTTATGCTGGACGTAAACGACGACAGATGTTTGTTCAGAAGTAGGAGAACTGCAGACATGCCAAGACCTTTAGGCCTGGACTTTTGTTCCCTAATGGATCTTAATGAGGACCGTCAACATCGTGTAGCACGCGATTACCAATAAACACACCGACGCAAGCAGGAAAAGTACACAAGCAGATTGGCTGACAGGTAACTTGCAGCTCATGGGCCACTTAGAGCTCGGTGTGTTGAATCGAGCAAAAATTAGGGAGGAAATATGTCCTTACATGACCACTGCCACAGAAACAGGAAGGAGGTTATTTATTTTTGCTACCCTGCTGGATCATGTGTCAGATCTTTGAAACAAATAAAATATGCCCGTCCGTTTAAAAAATGCCGCAGTGTGTGCATCTTTGGGGTAACTCCTCTCCATCAAGGCACCACCGATTATCCTTTTCCTGGACCTGCTCTGGTCACGCAGAAAGCTTCAAAGATCAGGAGATCCACTGGTGGGGGTACAAAGAGGTATATCTTCAACATAAACATTTGCCATCAAAGACAACAATCGCTGTCTGCTGTCAGATGTGAGGAACGCCTGCCTCGTCTTTCCTGACAAAAGGAATAATTTTACATTTTTGATATCGTTCAGGGGCACAGAGGTGCAGTGCGTCTTATTACGTGGAAATACAGGAGGTGCAATTTTCTGAGAAACACGACCGAGGCTGATGTGCTTTTACTCTGAAAGCATAAAAAAGGCTGTGTTGTGGCAGCAAGTTCCAGGAATTTAGCGTGTGGCCGAGGAGTTGCAGGGAGGTAGTGAGTTCGTTCCAGATAATCGTATCCCAAGGGTATACTGATGTACCTCCAGGCTTCAGCTGTTTTTTTTCTAATGGCTTCACCTGTGTACAGAAACCTAGAACTGATCTAAGCTGCTTTCGACAAAAGCAAGAAAGAAGTTAAGATGGCCACCATCCTAGCGAAAACACGTAGCATTATATCAATGTAATATTTTGCAGTTCTTTGAGTGTTACGTTTACATCGAACAGGTCTGTGTATGAACAGGAGACTGTGTTTGACCTTGTAAACATCCTTGAAATGAAGTCCTTATTTTCTTAAACCAGCTGAAAGGAAACACAGACTCACAAGATGACATGAATGTGTGATTTAATGCTTACATTTAGCCGGGAGTTTGGAATTTTCTTGCTTGTCTTTAGTCCTTACTGAGGGCATCTCCAGCTATGTCTCACATTAATCGTTGGTTTACATTGGCAGCCTCCAAGAGTGTGCCAGAAAGCATCAAAGGGTCTGTCATCTGTTGGTAGTGTGTCATATCCGGAGTTGCATGAGACAGCACCCCATAGGTAGCGGCACAGCGATGGTACACCAGACAGCACAAATCCCCAGAGACTGATAAGCTTCCAAGCCGCTGCCAGATGTCATCTAACACGTCCTGGACTTGCATGAGCGAAACAGATGAATCGACATGTTTTGTTTTGCCAGAAATCACTTTCTTTGTTCCCATTTGGTTGACAGCGACTTCGGCGAACGAGACGCATCGACTGCAGACGCCACCTCTATGAGCTTTGTCTGGGCGGCTTTGTTGACTCCTTCATGTATTTACAACAGAGTCAACACTAACTGCATGCACTCAGACAAGAAGGACTTCAAGGTTTAATACAATTCTCCATTATTTCAGCTTCTTAACTGAATGCCACATAGGCATTGACACTGATTCAGGCCTTAATCTAACAGAGCCAATCGGCCTGCATGATTGAAAAGAGCTAGCCTTATCTCTTCTGGTCAATATCACGGGCCCCGTGGTGGCAAGCGATTACGTTTTTTTTCCCTCTTCTCCTCATGTAGATGGTTGTCAAATTAAACAAGAGCTGGACTATTGATTCGCTGATAAACACCATGGGCGATTGAAAGAGTCGCGGTGTTAATCTGGGTGTCTCTCACGAGGCAAGTCCTCTACCTGCATTCCTGCGACGGGTCGTTCCCCCAGACAACAAGGGCAACAGGTGTAACGTCCTCCTGAATAGGAAGCGTTATAAGAACTTATTACAGAAATCTGGCATACTCTCCTTCGCTGACATCAGTCGATTCATCACCAGTCATAAATCCAGCATTAATGAGTTTAAAGCAACAGTTATGATACGCATGAGTTGTAAACTATGACATTAATTCACTTTCAGCACTACTCTTTATATATAATAGTGATACATTACATCATTATGTATACGATATACATTTGTTTAGGATTGTATTAACATGATCTCTGTTACAGTAGACCGCTTTTAAAGCTCAACATACACCAACGACATGTTGACAAGTTTCCCCTTCAAACCTATTAAATTATGCTCCTTTCCACCACACTCCTTCAGTCAATAAATTTTCTTCCTTAAATTGGTAAAGGCTGGTGAGTAAAGAGGTTATAAAGACATAATCTTACAGTTCGAGAATTCTGTTTACTCTGATATTAAAGCAGTTTCAGTATTTCACAGGGGTAACAAACCTCAATACAAAATTTCATTACAGTAAATAAAGGAATGCAGCTACTAGGTATGTCATAGTAGTATTTGCAATGTTCGTTTATAATTTGCATCCATAAATTACAATTACTATCCAATATTCCCTTTCTCAGAACAGAGGTCAGCATCAGAAGAGCCCACCATCCTCCTTGTAGGTGGTCTTCTAGCCTCTGCTTGTTAAGCTGTAAAGTCCAAAAGCATAACACTACAACCAGGAGAGGCACCATATGTGGAATGAATGAGCTTTCTTTCTAACCACTTCATTCCAGAAAAAGGGGGTAGAAAATCAGCATCACCGATGATAACGTCGACCGGCTTTGAGTCACAGGACATACGCGGCACAGAAGAAACTCTCGCATCCTTGGATTTACCTTGACGTGAGCCAATCGTGGCTGAAATTATACTACACCGCAATATTTTCATTTGTGACTGGGAGAGGGAAAAGGACACATGCGATACACAAAGGAGTAGCCGTGACAGCCTGGTCCTTTTAATAACGCAAAAGATTCCCGACGTGCGAGCGGCTCAGTGAGGACTGAAAGGCACGGGCAAGGCAGCAGCTGAAAGCATGGAACTTGTAAATAAGGTGGCTGCAGAATTGTTTACATGCAAGTCACGTCCGAAGTAGATCTCACCATTAAGGAATGTGATACATTCTATGCGACCAGAGGAGATTTTAGTTACTACACACCAGGGGGTGAGAAGGGCAAAGATTTTGAAGTTCTACCCAACTGTCAAAATAAAATGTGTTCCTTATTCGTGGCCTAATATTTTAGCGAGTACAATATTGACGACTCTGCACATTAAAGTGTCCAAAACAACTGTTAAGTTTTATTATTTTTCAATCATAAACTAAAACACAGATACTTATTGATTACTGCTTGTGAAATAACTGGTGTGAAATAAGAAAAACAATGCATGTATGTCGTAAAGCATTTTGAGCCTGGCCATGGCTCTGTTCGGCTTCAGCATCAGTGATAAAAATTTCATTTTGATGTGGACTGGGGGCACATTGGTCACAGCGATGCTTCAGCAATGCCTACAGAAGGCCATCGGTCCCAGCGTCCCACATGGTGTAGCTCAGCATCTTCCGGAGCTTTAGTGGTTCCTCACCACCATCTCCCACAAGTCCCAAGCTCCCTCCCAGGAGCTGCAGTCTCTAACTCTTTTCCATTGCACCACAAAGACCTACCTCTTCAGACTGAACCTCTCCCCCAGTACGCGTGTAAACCCTCTGTCTTCCTTTAATGGAGCGTACAGATCAGACTGGAAAAATATATTACCTTCCATGCTTCTTGAATCTTCTCCACCTGCATCTTTGACAATTTCGTGGCAGCTGCAAGACAGACGTACTCCACTTTCTTGTGTGGGTGTACAGTTCTACACGTTGGTGTTTATGTTATGTTGTCAGAGTACAAAACAAGTCTTTTTTGTTTAGAAATAGCTAAATGAGATCATGCGAAATGAAGAGCAAGTGTAAGCCTGCTTTCGGTTGTTATTCCAAATGATAAATGACCTTCTGGCACCGGTCAGGGTTAATCTGAAAACCAAATTCGTAGCTTTGATGCCGACAGCAAAAACATTTTGGTCTTGGGTTCCTGCCTGGTTGCCAAGATAAGTGGAAATTATGAAATTTTGGCACTATGACAAAAACGGAGCACATAAAACGGGTTATTTTTCTAAAACTTAGACCATAAAAATACACATTTACGTACACATGCTACATACATATATATGTACTGTATATATTGACGTTATATATTTAGCCAGTGGAACCGTTGACTAATGGCATAGGGATGAGTTGATTGATGGCGTCCCCATGGCAACTAATCAGCAGCACGGCACTTAGAATGCCCCCCTTTGATAAAACCCAGCTGAACCTTGATTGTACTAATTAGCACAGAAGAGTCCTACAGAGGGTCAGTTGGGTGATTATGGGGTGTCAGAGGAGAAGAGAGTGCTATTAGCTGTGATTTGAACTCTTCTATGTCTGAGGTTTTTATGTATTTTCTGCCTTATGGGTGTTTATGTATGTGCTCAGTTTTACTTAGCTTTTCATAAAGGGACCATAAAAATATCGTCGGTTATTTCTGGGTGGTTCCTCCGTTACAGAATTCTGCCGCAGCAAAACATGCAACATCTAGTATATTGTAATAACGTAATATATACGTTTCCCATTAATGCAACACTTGGTAGGCTTTTAGCAATACCATTGCCTAGTTGCATACGGCACATACTTTCCTGTCAGTGTCATGTGACTTTTCCCATACACTTAACGCCGAACCTCTTCCGATTATTTTCTCACCTCCTTTCCATCATTTGCACCTCACAAACCCACTGCCCTGAAGTATTTTCTCTCTGCTTTGCCATCAATCCATTACCTGCGTGGAACCCTTTCAAGTGTTATCGCGGGAAATGAGGAGAGTGCCGTCCGGGTTAATAGAAGTACAAGCGGGGTAAATGAGAACGATGGCTGAAGCAGGACCAGGGATTGGGAGCCGGGGGAAGAAGAACAAACAGGGTGAAGGTTGGAGCGTACTCCCTTAATGAGTTCCTGTTCTGCAGATAGAGGGAAGACAGAAGAAAAGGTCACCTACCGGAACATCGATGCGGAAGCAATGAGGGAAATTTGCCAGACAGCCTACAGGCACAATAGTACAACATTAAGAAATTATACTGTGAAAACAGGCAGGTACTGAAGACATCTGGGTCAGTATAATGGCAGGTTACATATACTGAATGCTAAATTGGGGGCTTGGGAGGTCTTTTATTTTGAAATGGACATGCTAGTGATCCCGAAGATAGTCTATGGTGAAAGGAGGTATTCGCTAGAATTGCTCCCTGTAGCAATGAAGACACCCACAGCAACTCCCTTCACAGAGTTAGGGCTGGCAGAATTATTTCTTTTCCAATTATGCAAATTTTCCAAACTTCTTAAGGGTATGAAATGTATTTTTTAAAATCAATGAATATTTGATAGAGAAGGGTTGATGATGATTTTGTCTTGAGAATCTCCCCCAAGCGATCCGAGCCTATTAGGCAGCATTTTTCGTTACGCGGGAAGAGCTGGTTGGTGAAAGTTGGCCTCGTTGCTCGTACTCCTACATGGCGGCGTTTGAAAACACTGCGGCGGGTGAGAAAACCTTCATTAGGCGATAGGAAAAGAGCAGCTTTCATGAGATGTTCCCCACAGGAGATCACAGTGCCTTATTAACAGGGCAGATTAAAATATACCCACCCACCTCTCTTCCATACCCACCTCTCCAGTGGAGGGTCCTGATTCACCGCTTCATGTGTAGTCCCCAGTCCCCCTCACCGCATGCTTTCGGACTGCTGGAAGAATCCCACTTGAACAAATATAGAACATGCAAATTACCGACACAGAGAGGCGAAAGGAAGATCCATTCTCCCAACCTGAAGGTACCAGACCCCCGATGTTAAAATACACCTGTTGCAGGAATGTTCACATTAAGCACTGATACACACTATACGTTTTCTAAGTCAAGGTGTCTGGTTTGGCTCAAATAAGATGTGGCATCACACACTGACTAGTTAAAATCACTGACATACTGTGATGCACTTTAAACTCAGGACTAATCAGATACAAGGAGTCAGAGCATTCCAAACGAGTACCATATGAGCAGGAAACAAGTCCTTCAAATACCAGGAGCGTGTCGCAACTGGATGGATGGATGGATGGATGACAAATTCAGCAACACCGGTTCCCGGTTTCTCGAGTCAAAGTCACATTTTCACAGACTCCAATTATGTTCTTGGGTGGTCTCATTAATCCCGCTGATACTGCAAACAGCCTTTTTTGACGTACAATAGCACAAGGTGCCTGAAAACGGTTAAAAAATAAAGAACTTAGACATGCCTACTGTGAAAAATAAAAGTCCTACCCTTTTTGTTTCTAGAATGTCTCAGATCTGAGCTGAGAAGATGTCTGTCGTCTGCAAAAAGGCTAGATCCTGCAAACACACTATCCTTAACAAAAGAACGCTGTCTTGGACCGGCTGGTATGGGTCGGCTCGGGTCGGCTCGGCTCGCCTGACGGTCCAGCCGGCAGCCGCTTATTTCTCCATTAAATCACACGCGAGTGAAGTGTAAAGGAAGCGAATTTTAATTCCTGGATATTCAATAAGCCACTTCTGCTGAATGAAATGTGAAATTGGGTGCCGCTGTGAAAGTCATTTCGGCCGTATTGCACTGTTCAGTCAGCCACTTTGGGCTGTCCGTGTTAATGGCCGTTTGGAAGACCGTGATAACCAAGCAGCATGACTTTAATTTTATTGTACGCCACAGCCTCTGTTTAGTTATTATTTGTGTGTCATCTGAGCGCACACCTGGAGAGGGGTCTGTTGCTGGGTTTTATAGTGAAGACCACGAAAAGAGCATGACAACGTTAATATGGAATTATAATTATTGCCTGTTAAGATGTATCTAAATAGCTGTCTAAATAGGGCATCGATTATTTATAATAAACCCTGTCCATCATCACAGAGATGGTCTAACGAGAAGTATATATTATTAACAGGTTATCAATGATAAACAAACACGCAGCATTTACACTGATCACATTCCATTACATCACCGATGTTTTTCACCGAATCGACTCACAGGTCACATACATAAAAATACATTCAAAAGGAAAAGAAGGTAAAGAACGTCAAGGTATATAATCAGGAGCGTAAGGAAGAGAGAATTTCAGATTAAAATGTACTCATTTTAACTCGGGAGAGGCAACTAGATTAACAAATGACTTCACTTAATGGTAAGCGCAAAGACAAATCACGATTTATTAGCTTGATTCGTGTGATTTCCCATTAGACAACAACAAGATGTCATCATTCCAAAATGGCAGGATATAAACCATTTTAAACGTGTGAAGTTTAAGAAGATCGTCTATGTTTGCCGTTTGTTCTGGGATCTGGATATTTGTAGGCCTGGTGTTACAGTTGCTCCTAAACATGCTTGTAAAATGATTATACATCTTATTCACGCTGAAATCTTTTCAGACTAGACAATTCAATTATTCATGTGCATTGCCCAGCCTTGTCGTTGCCCATTACAGCCATTTGATTACGCTGAGGTAACGACAAGGAGATAATTAAGCTCTGCACGCAGTCTCAGCACGGAAACACCACCCAGATAGGTGGATTTTACACTCAGTGCTGCAAGATTTCGACTTTCCTTCTACATTCTGGCAGATGTTTCTTGTCTATACCTTAAATGGATTTTGCAGTTTCTAATTAAATTTTTGTATGCTATTATACATGTTCTGGACGATGGGTGGACATGCATATATCTACGTGTATGTAAATCTGTATTCAATATGTAGGCTTAATATACCATATATTATTATAATGTGATTCAGTGTTTAAGAATATTTCCATTGAATCAATGGCACAATAATGGATATGAGAATTCTGTTTGACAGTTACCAGCGATAAATTTTTTTTTTGTTGAAAATAAAGCCACCAAAAGCCCTTGTGACCTCATCCTCCTCTTCATCTATTTACCAAGCTGAAGACCACACTGCTTATTTACTGAGCTGGAGGCCAGACCACCTGCATCAGGGACCCAAAAACCCCGGTTTGGGTGGCGTCCTTTCACCTGCCCTACTCCCGCGGCTGATTGAGGTCAGCCGGTGAGCCGGGAAGCGGCGGGGAAGGAGCGGCAGGACTTGGGCCGCTCGTCTTCCCGGCATGAAGCAGCCATTAGCGGCAGCTGTCGGGGACATCTGCTCGCGCTGATTACCGTCACAGCCGGGCGAACCCAAGCGTGAAGCGCCAAGCCCCCGGGCTTGCCCTGGAAAGACGGAGCCACCCCACCATTACCCGGGGGGAGCCCAGAAAATCGGCCAGCCCGAGGAGCATCTCGCTGCGAGGTTCAAGTCTGGGTTGCGCATGTTTTGCCCATAAAAAGCCACCCCACTGGAGCCCATTATAATTAGTCTTCTGTTCCAGCATCACCTGGGAATCCAGTTGCCTTATGAATGATTTGTTAGCCTTCAATTATGAATGGGGCACTTATATTTGACGTGGCAGATTTCTGCTTTGGTCCCCAGAGAGATTCTCATACATGCTGTAAAGGCACGTTTGGTCTGCTGAGAGTTCACCATCTAAGAGATCATTGCTGGTTAATCCATGCTACCATACTGCTGATCTTCCAGGACATCTTCACAAGCTGATCATTAGTGTCTTTCCCTTGTTTAAAACTTTTTAAAATAAAACCAGGCATCCATCCACCCCCCAGGCACGCATACAGAACAGGGTCTTGGAGAGACAAGCCAATCTCATGCACGAAGCAGCGGAGCACACCAAACGAGATGCCAGTCCATCACAAGGCAGCAGGAGGTAACCTGCGCAGCAAGAGAACACACAAACTCCACACACACTCCCACAACCTTTGAAGTACGTGGCTATGGTGCTAGCTGTCTGCCTTTTAAAGAAATATATGAATATGCTTTGTTATAATAATGCCAAACTACCGTCAGTGTCATTACTACATAACCTACGCAAACCATCTGCCAAAAATCTGTTTAAATACATTTTGTCTCCCGTGACTAGAAATCACCTTTCACTCGCCACAGTAAAAACGCATAGAAATGGCTGCACATCATCTTCTTGTTCTCTGTTCAATAAGAAAGTGGAATCCCACTTTATACCAGAATTTCCCTTTAATCAAGACATGACTTGTCTTTGTATTCGAACATGTGATCGAGCGTAACGGCATTTCACATTTAAACTGCGGCTAACATGCCTTTCAAAAGGAAAGGATCAGAGCCCAGCCAGTCGTCATTTTAATGTGGCAGATAATATCTGGTCTTTTAAGAATGGAAGCAATTGTTGTTTGAACAAAGGAATGGAAGCTTTGTCAAAGATAAGCTCTTTTCTATAATGATCAAAATAATTAAATATGTCAGTAGGCTTGTATAACAGAGCATTGCTTACTGGTTCTCGTTGTTTTGGAGTGTCTGTTTTCAGTACAGGTACTAAAAAAGCACATCAGTGACAGCGGTAAAAATCAATGAAACATGCTGCAGAGTAGCTTTGCAATGAGTTTACAAAACGGTTCCTTCCACAGTTACTACATTTTTGCACTGCCATTTGAATATAAGCCGACTACCTACTGTACGTGTATGGTATAAGTGTTTGGGTTTCTGTTTTACTGTATGCATATGACGACTTAAGGGTAATGTATCTATTTCTGGTATAAAATACAAATGGTACCTAAAATAGTATGCTATCTGACATGAAACGCTGCGTTGTATAAGCACAGCCTGTTGCTCGGAGTTTTATTGCTCTTTAAAGTAGATTGGCGTTGTGTCGTTCAATAAATAATTTCCTCATCTTGTACCTTATGAAGTACATCCCACCGTCTGCATAGACAGTAAAGGGCTGTAGGACCTTTGTGTTCTAAGAGCATTTCCATATGTGCATTACTTAGGGAAGTTTTAAATGGGGAGTAGCAAAAACAAGATCAAGTTTTGGTTTTTTTTTGGGGGTTTTTTTTTTTTTCATTTTTAGACATTCAGTCGTATTCATCTTAATCATTATTACAAAATATAATTTTGTTTTTTGGGTCAGCCAGATGGTGCCGGGGCTTGGGAGATTAATCACCCTTTCGAGTGCATTAATAAAGCGATGCTTTAGCGGGGAAGCGGCTCGTAGAGGTGTGTAGAAGCAGCAAAGTAGCTCACCGGGGAGCAGAGTCTACCTGAGGTCTGTAGAGGCTGCAGACCTCACGCTCGACTCAGTGGAGCTGCCATCACAGGGCACGAGCAGAAAAACAAATGGAACCTCCCTAGGTACGAGAGCCTGGGTTTAGGAAGTGTTTCACAGCTCTCTGTATGTGCACACTTTTACTGTTGGGTTCAGACAGAAGTGAATTCATACTCCCCCCGCTGCAGATCCTGCAGGACACCGGACTGCAAAATCAATGTCGACTCTGTTAAACGTTTTGCTAGCAAAACGGGGAAATGATTCAAGGTAGCAGGTACTACAGTTTTACACTGTAGCTTAAATGATGGGGAACTCTGGTAAAGAGTTATAAAGTAATAAGGCGTTATTTATCTCATAAAAACAGGAACAGCAGTGAATGAAGTGTGAATTTATCAGGCGTCTGAGGAACGTTAAATACTCAGACTGCTATGAAACCCTAAAGTATGGATACTAACTGCTGAAACATTAACTGCATGCCAATATAATTGATTTGTATGTTTACATTTCTGAGGTAAATTGTGAGTGTCAAAAATGTCTTTAAATGAATTTACTAATATTTCCCAGTGGAAACATATGCTCACAGACATCGCTCATCGCACTTACACAGACCTTCTGTGACAGTAATGCTGGCTCTGAAATCGAGTTCAAAATGTCTTCAGGTTAAGTCTTCAGGACTAGTTCTCCTGCCTGGTAAGTTATTCAGATCACTTCCCAGGCTATGAAAACTTTACAGGCCGATCATAATTCTCGTGGTGGGATACGTAATGCTCCGAATTATTTATGATGTGCACACTTACATTTTCACACCCTTTAGCTTAATATAAGGTCTTGAGACATTAAAACGTACCACCCATTAGTTTTACTAACCTCGTAAACCACTGGAGACATTACAAACATTCACAGCATATTCAGTTATTATGTCCTTATGTAAACTAACTTTGCTGTAATTTCACCAGAGCTATCGATTTGTTATACGGCACTGAATAATGTGATGTATGCTGCATGAGAGATATTATAAATTGCTGATATGCAGTTCTGATTCATCTACCAGTTTTGTAAAGCAATAGAGATTTATCCAATTCCTAAGTGTGTGAGGAAAATGGTGTTATAGCAACTTTTCAACAAATAGTTTTTAGAACCATCTGTCCGTCCATTTTCTACCCGCTTATCCTAGCTTTTAGAACCTGCCTATGTAATTCACATTTTCTATCAATCGCTGATGATTTTGTATTGGTTTCTGTGTATAATATGTGATCGTTCAGTCTGACAGGATGCTGTCCTTGATCGAGAGACAGTACCAGGAAACTTTACTGCAAAAGAGAAAAGACACAACATAGGACTGGCCAGCTTGAAATAAGTTATTTTCTTTGTACAGTATTGACTGATTTCTGTAAAAATGAGGTTACTATCCCCAGTGGTGTCAGATATAGAGAAGACTCTGTAACCCAAGAGATTTTAGATGTCTTCTGTGTGGTTCTTGTGTTGTGTAGTCCACTTGTTTTCCTTCGTTTTCACCACTTTAGCGTTTAACTGCTGTATAAGGACTACTGGGTCTGTTTGAGATGTACACTAATCTCAGAAAGGCTCGTGAGAGGATGGCCTCATGCCGCCACTCGTACTGGACCACTTGATTAAGTGGCTTCTGTCCCAGAACTCGGCACCCATTTTGGATCCAAATCAAACAAGGACGATAAACGAGTCTGGCTTCTTGTATATGGACATCATCAGAGGACTACAACCAGAAATGCATGAGAGATGAAGACTGATTTATGGACTCTGCTACGCATTACAAAATACAAGAACGTAAACGGCATCTGGGCAGAGCGGACGGATCAAAGGTGAGCCGCTCTCGGTAGGCAATAGCGGACGCATCCGTCTTTATGATGAAAGGGGATCCGCGGATCGACAAAAAGGACAGAAAAGCAAGGCAAAGCGGAGGAAGAGGCACTGGCTGGCAGCGCCGTACGATTGTTTCAGGGGGGAAAAAAGAAATGAGCAAATACTGGCTGTTGGCTTCAAAGATAGTCTTCCATTTTTATAATGGCGGTATGGATCTTGGTACAAACCCCGTGAGAGATGAAAGGACAGGGAATGAAAATAGGCACCTGAGAAGCTGAAGTACCCAGCGAGTGGTTTGTACAGCCCTGATTGATTATGCGAGCCTCCTTTGCCGGGTCGGCATGTTTCTGTTGCACTCAAAGCTATTAAAAGTCACCTTTAACCTTTGAAGTGCACAATAAAGCACGTCACTCTGCTGAATAAAAGTGAAAGGGTTTTATCGTATTAAATCAAACAGTCATGTTCTGTAGAAGAGTATGCTTATTGATTTATTTTTTTTTTGGTTGGCGTGGCAGCTCTGTGGGGAAATGCTGTGGCTTCACAACACCAGGGTTGCAGGTTCGATTCCTGTTCTGTGTGTGCAGGGTTTGCATATCTTTCCCTGTCCTCCCGCAGTTAAAGACAGGCTATGAATTTACGTGCATCTGCATTTCTGAATATGTCCCTCCCTCGTGCCCAAGTGATTGGAGAATCAATTGATTTGTTTTTACTATCAATAACGTTTGAACTGATAGGAGAATTCAACTTCTGAAGCTTTCCTCAAGATTTGCGTTAACGTTTGCGTTTAACGTGTATATTATTTTTGACTAAACGCTAATGTAACACTTCATAGCTGCACAGCTGAGCCATGTGACACCTTGGAGGGTGGCACAGCGGGCATCTGCGTGGCATCACACCTTCAAGGTTGGAGGCTTCGTTCCGACCTTGGCTGTAAGCTTCTGGAGTTTAAATGTTTTCCCCCGGTTGATTTACTCCAGTGTCCTCCCACGGTCCAAAGGCATATGGATTGGTAAGTGCATAGGTTCCGATTTAGCGGCCGCTCCGAGGCTCGAGCACCTACGGTGAAATCTCAAAATTAATGTGTAAAGGCGTCAACTGGGTGCCAATTCCGGAGCAATACAGCACATGAACGAAGCACTGGACCAGCATTTCAGGCATCGGCAGAACCATAAATCGGCACATCTGGGTATGTGTGCATCCTGGGATGGAAGGGCATTCCGTTCAGGCTAAACCATGTCTTGCGTCTCATGTCCAGGAGGAATAGGCAACCGGCTGACCATAACCCTGCAGTAAGTGGCTACTGAAAAACTGATAGATAGATATATATTGACTTATATTCTATCCATCTATTTATCCATCTCCTACATGTATGTGCTAGTAAGGCTCCCAGGCAGCAGAGAGCGCAAAAGAAGATGTCACTTCCTTGCAGGGGGCGCACACACACACACACACACACACACACAAATATACATAAACCATTGGCAATTTAGAGACACCAATTAGCCTAAGTGGATGTCTTTGGACTGTTGGAGGAAAGCTCACTACCCAGAGGAAACCAATGCAACACAGAGAGGACATACAAACTCCACACACACACAGAGAATATGCTAACTTCAGACACACACAGAATGGAGCTTGAATTCAATCCTCCAGGTATGAGATCTGAGGCTACCCACCGAGCCATGTTGTCTGTAACTCAATACCATTATTAATTATTGTTTAATCACCCATTCTAATGTTTTTCAGTTGCCGTATGCCACTGAATTAAAATTCAAAGGAATTAATATAGATAAGACTAATTTGATCAGGAACGTTGGATCAATAATGGCTCTTGAACCAATCAGCCAGTGTTATGCTGTGCTGCTATTTACCAGCTTTAAATCTTCATTACTGTCTCAGTATATTTTAATTACTTACTTAACAGCATGTTATCTCTAATTCATTGACAATAAATACTAATGCATATATTTTTCTGTCTCCAAATCCCAGTTGAGGTAATATACACTGCTCAAAAAAATTAAAGGAACGCTTTTTAATCAGAGTATAGCATCAAGTCAATTAAACTTCTGGGATA